>JBAMIB010000125.1:1322768-1337209 GCA_037177415.1 Kaempferia rotunda | reverse complement strand
TAATTAGGTATTAATTAGTAATAGGTTAATTTATTAATTAGGTTAATTAATAGTTTGATTTAATTGGTAAAATAGTTGATGGTTATATAATTAACTAAGTTAGTAATATTGATAAAAAGGGTTAATCAAATTAGATTGAGAATTTATTTAAAAAAAAATCAATTAAAGAATTTATGTAGTGATTAACTAGCCTACTAGTTGATTCATTTAATTAACATGATGATTAATCAAATTTAATGGATTGACTAATTAATAATGATGCGGTGGATAAGGGAGCGCTGCGAAAGTCAAGTCAACGGTTGAGTGAGCTGCTCACATGACACCCGAGTATACCAAGTAGCCAGATAAGAAGAGGCCGAACGCCTAGCAGAATTCAAACCCATGCCAGGATTAGGTAGGATGCCAGACAATTAGCAGAGTGGACGGTTCACTCATTCGACATTTTAGGAGCAAGTTATTATGCTACAGATCGACTGAGCAGACCGTTCGGTCAGCCCTTCGGTTTCAATATCAAGGATAAAAGCAAATATGTCATCAAGCCAAGTGAGCTAGGACATCAACTGAGTCGTTGAACAATCATTTAGTTAGTTTTCCTCTTGGCCAAACTTGGTTTGTACTGAGGACCACCTGGTTATCAACCCTGACCATAGGAAGGATGTTGCTCAGTAAAGATTTCATCAGCCCTCTCGTCGCTTAATACAATTGTCAAATTAGAATATCAATTATTAGAAGATATGCGCTGCACTTCCTTATACGGAGGAAACCTCCAAATCTGACACGTACGAATTACATGCCTAATTAAGAAAATACAATTAAGGAAAGGCGGCAATATGTTATAAATGTTTGCTCCGTTTATGGAAGCTCCTTGATCCCTATACAAGGTAACACCCAAGTATAAATAAGTCTTTCACAAACAGATGTATATGATCATCATTATTCTACTTTTCATTCTCCTTCAACATTATTCACGATCGTTGCACTAGCTTGAACGTCGGAGGATTAAAGCCGGAGATGTCTTCCCTGGCCCGATTACTAACGTTCCCTTTATGTTGTTTTTGGTGCGCAAGGTCCAAAGAATCTTAGTTCCATCTTAGTCTTCTTTTTGCAAACAAGATCAATCATTTTAAAATGTTATTTCTCCTTATTAAATAAATTTAAACATCTTAAAATTTGACTGGACTCAGCTTGTTTACCGTGATTATGGAAATTATTATTATTTAATAAATTATTTCTTTTTTTTAGAAGGGCTGGTCGCTGGCGTCATATTGGTTCGTTCTCGATCCCCGAAGACGAACGGCTGCGATCGATCTGCGGACGGTGGTCTAATTGGAGGATCGATTCGATTCCCTGGCGACTCTGAATGGGGCGACTGCTGCTTCCTCGCTCCCGCCTTCCCTCTTCCCCAAGAAAACCCCCGTCGATTAAAATCCCTCGTCAAATCGCTCATACAGTGCGGCAAGAGAGAGGGATCGAGAGAAAGAGGAGAGGAAGAGATGGTGCTCCCGTTGTTGAAGTTGGGAGTGCTTGCGTTCCGGACGCTGTCGAAGCCGATCGCCTCCAGGTTGAAGCAGCAAGCCGGGAATTACCCCAAGTTTCGCGAGCTCATCATCGATCTCGCGCAGGTGCCCTTTCTATTCGTCTGCCCATGCTTCGAGTAAAAGTATTTGCTTATTCATTTCCACCTCTAGGCTTCTTTGGTGCACATCCGGACTGTCGCTAGAATTTTGTCCAGGTAGAGCGTTCGGATTATCGGACTGCCCCAGTGTTCTTGTGATCTTAGAATGTAGTACATCATGAGTCAATGAAGGTTTCCCTTCCATTTTTGGATTGACGATTTTGGTTCTGGCAAAAGTGTCCAGATCGGCTTTTTGTTGTTTGTTGGGGAGACACTGTTCGATATCTTTGCAAAGTTATTTAGTTGATTTCTGTTATGTTTATCCTCTTTTCTTTTTTTTAAGAAAAAAAATGGATGCTAGCAATTTTTTCTGGGCTCGACAAAAAATGTTAGATCCTTTGCCATAGAGATTAGCTTTTGAGGAAAATAATTTTCCAACTAATGGTTTTACAATTATTTGCTGCCTTGGGATTACTCCTGGATCTAAGAGTTTTTTTTTCTTGCGTAAACTGTGTTAAAATTTAAAAATCAAGAAGATAAATGGCTGCTAATTAGTATCCACTTTGTCATTGATTGATCCAGCTGAGAAAGGGGATAATATTTTCTATTGATTATCACTGATACAAATTGGATATTATGTAAAAAGAGCTTTTATGATCATTTATGGTGCTGCTTGTGTCATCGATTTAGCAAACACTAAAAAAGTATTTCTCTTCGTAATCACATTCTTTTTGGATTTAATTGGTTTCATATCTCTTGTATATATTTTCTTGCTCTTGCAAGTATCATGACATAAACCACCTTCATAGTAGGGTTTAGCTAGCACTGTCAATGATAGAATCTATTTTGATTTTTTTTTTCAGTTCATCGATATCTATTTAGAAATTATTTTTGATGAATTCTGTAACCAGGCAAATCATCGCTTGACAACAAACATTCAAAGACGCCTATATGGCCAGGCAACTGATGTTAAGATCCGACCACTGAATGAGGAGAGAGCTGTTCAATCAGCCGTAGACCTTTTTGGAGAAGTCTTTGTTTTTTCGGTATTCACACTACTTTTGTTTCCGCTACTGGTTAATTTTTTATGTTATGGGTATAGGTGTCACCAGACCCATAAAAGCAAGTATGTTTTCTGTCATTCTTAGGCTATGATGCTATGTAGTTACCCATATTTACAATACTTGTTCATAATATGTTCATGATGTACTTTGACATGTTTGTGCATCATTTTGCTTATCAATCAGCGTGGACACTTGCATTTTGCATGGGCTTATGCTGATTCATACAATTTCATGGCTAGCTAATAACTGTTCTGTGATATTGACTACTTATAGCCTCTTGATGCACTAGGTTGCTGGAGCTGCTATAATCTTTGAAGTGCAAAGAAGTGCCAGATCTGAAGCTAGAAAGGAGGAGATGCGAAGAGAAGAGCTTGAGGTAGTTTACAAACTTCCTTATCACATCAAACAGCTCAATAACATAGATTCATATTACTGAATGGACTTTATGTTTCAATTATTTCAAGCTGAGTAATGCTAAGGAAAACTATAATTTGTAGGAGTGTACTCTACCATAGCTTTCCTTCATTATGTTAAGAAGTTGATTAAACAGAAGTTTATTTGATAGAAAATGATGGCAAACAGCATAGAAACACTGGAGGAAAGAATTTGATCAGTTGACAGCTCAGCCAAGAGCAATAGAATAGGACAATAAAATCACCATCAGATTGAAACCACAAATAAAGGTTGAGTATGTAAAACTTAAAGTCAATAAACCTTGATTTAGATTGTAAGGTTTCAAATCCAAAAAACTGATGACCGTGTGGAGCTTTCCCAAGTCTCCCTGAGGTAATACTGTCTCTTATTCTTTCCTTATTCATTAATTGTCATCCTTTTATCATGTCTTCTTTCTTATCCTGTAAAGAGTCATTTATGGAACACCTGGTCTGTGGTTTACTTGTTTGTTGAAAGTTCAATTTGATAAATGCCTTTGCATTTGAGATTGTCAATACTTGCAGGCCTTAAAACAACAGGAGGAGGTCTTGGCCAAAGAAGTGGCGGAGCTAACGGAAAAACTTAAAGTGTTGGAGCACCATGCAAGGGGACGTGGTCTATTGAGCATATTTGGTGTTACCCAAGGTCAAGAAACTCAAAACTCTAAGCCGATGTCAGTTGCGTGAGGTTTTGAATTGTCTTTCAAGTTTTTTTTGATATATATATATATATTTTTTATTGTAATAAGATTTGGGGCTCCCTTAACTTTTTTGTAGTCAGATTCAATTTTATTATACTGATTACATAGCAAACCGAGTTTATTCTTGCTGTTTAGCTTTGTTGTAGTTTCAAAACAACTGTAAATAAAAACTGACTGATCTCTATTCAGAGAGATTTATGACTAGTTTCTGTATGAAACTTGATAGATTTCAAAATAACAGTAGTAACAATTTGCTGTTGTCTATTCAAGCGAGATTTAAGATGAGTTTCTGTATTAGAGTTGCAGGTGTTATAGAAACTGAATTTTCAGGCAGAACAATGCTTTGGGCGTGTACTGTTGTCTTTCCAAAACACTCTGTATGTTCTAGTGGAATTTACGTAAGATTTTGGGGGTGTATTCAATCAAGATATTTAACTATTTTCGTTGAAAATTTTTACAATATTAAAGGATATAATGCAGTTAGCCAACCATAAGAAGATGTTCGCAACGATGGAGCCGTTGCTTAACTTTCTATCAATTTGGTGAAGGAGCCGTTGCTTAACATTCTATCGCTTTGGTGAATAACTCGCTAGCAGTAGCCATTCAAATTCACAACAGGTAAGAAGAAGGCGCAGCGTATAGGGAAAGCGGTGAAGAATCTTTTCTTCTTCGATAGCTTGACCCTGTTGTAGCTGATCGTGGAAGAGATGGCTAAGAGATGGGTGATGCCCGTTGATTGCGCCTCCCTTAATCATTTCCTATTCTTTTTTCTTCCTCACGTAGTTGTTCTTATTCCATGATTTATTATTGCTCTTCATGTTCGTTTGATCTTTGATTATTCCTGGACGTTCTGTTTTCTCCTGCATATGATCATTTGCTTGATCTGATCAATTCTTTGGGTTATGCATCCTTTATAGATCACATTACTTGATTAGTTTGAATTAAATCCAAAATAGGCAGATTCTGGCATCCCACCCGAGTTATTTATTTCTCCGCGTTTGGTATAGAACACTGGTAAGCTTCCTAACAACTGAATTTCTCTGATCGATTTTTTCTGATTTGTTCTTCGTTTTGACTAATAGAAAAGTGGGGTCAACCTATGTGGGAACTTCTTTACCTGGCCAGTTGGGCTACGCCGTATCTGCTTCATTGCTTCTTCACTTCATGAGACCGTCTATTTTACCATTGTAGGTACCATTAATTGTAATCTACATTTCTTTTGCAACGTTTAGGCAATAAATGGTGGAGGATACTATTTGTGTTCCTGGTGCTTGTGAAACTACATCAAAATCTGAGTAACTGTTAACACTAAGAAATTTTTAACAGGTTTCACTGCTACTAATCTGTGGCAAAAGGTGATTCATTCACCCCGGTGTCTCTGTCAATCCGCCTCTAAATCAACATGAAGGAGGTAAATCATGCGTGGCTACTAGCCATTAGTACAAATGATCAAGAAATGAAGGAGATATGTTCATACACGTTGAATTTCGACCTCAAGACCTTACATGATAACCTCCCATGCTTCACTGTCACTGATCTAGCTAGTTACTATCCCATAAGGCTATAACGTAAGATGTCTGGTTGAACTTATTTCTTTGCTGTTCTTTCTTTGTCCCAATGATGGTACAATGAATTTTCTTATTTCTTTGTTTCACATTATGTGGATTTAAATATCACTGTCACAATATTATAATAATCGCTTTTCTAAAGGGAAAAGATAGTTAGACAGAAAGCTCATGAGCAATACCTGAGGCTGCAAGAACCAGGAAAAACAGAACAAGCTCGGAAAGATTTGGGTTAAAATACGTGCAAACACCCTCTTTTAGTGTATCTCGCTCAATTTGTTGAAAAGGTAAGCTCTGTTCTAGTGCTCGCTGCGTGCTTTTGAAAGCTCTCTGCATAATCAGTTTCTGCTATGAATTCCACAATGAGTAAATCATCCTTGATGCCATTGACTTGAGGGCTACGACAGTTATGGTGCATCGAGTTGCTATTGTTCTTTACAGTATGCGTCCATCATGTGCATCTGTTTCCCTTTTTTTTTCAGCTTATTTGTTTTCATCACTTATACGGGAGTCCCTAAGACACTGAAACACAAAATCTTTCTTGACTTGAAGCTCAAAAATCAAGTATAAGTTGGACAATTAAGCATGTAGGTTGTGACCAATATATTAGATATGCAATCAATAAACAGTGAAATGTAAGGACTGATGCCTCTACTAACCTTTTTCAGTTGAACCAATTGATTCAATCAAAATTTTCTATATAAAGTTATGCGACAAGAGTCGCTAGACTTTTGGCTGTTCTTGAGCTTTTCAATTGATTTGTTTGCTCCATTTTTGGGTTTGAAAAGATCGTTCTCAGCCTATAGGCCATTTCACTAAACAATTTTATGGACTAAAAATGCGTTAAAAATATGTTGTAATCAAAATTATACTGAAACAAAGTCTATGGTGCATCTTAAATGAAAGTGCATATATCTTATTTCCAGAAATATATAAATATAAGTCAATCAATTTGTTTCATCAAACTTGTCAAGTGTTGGATATTTTTTATTTAAGCCTTTTCGAATAAGGGGTCTGAACTCGGACACTTTCATTAACAAGGTCGAGTTGATTTGAGCATTTGCTCTAGAAAGAACCCAACTAGAAGCAAGATGATGAGTCTTCTTTCTGAAAATCAATGATCATGAGTTGGAAAAGAAAAGCGATCATGCATGTGGGTTGTCAACTTCAGCATTGGAAAAAGTCATAGTGAGGTCTTCATTCTTGGACTGGTATAAGGTTGACATGGTGAGAAA
This sequence comes from Kaempferia rotunda, assembly GCA_037177415.1. Lineage (NCBI taxonomy): Eukaryota > Viridiplantae > Streptophyta > Magnoliopsida > Zingiberales > Zingiberaceae > Kaempferia > Kaempferia rotunda. The sequence continues at coordinate 1,330,598 of JBAMIB010000125.1, read as the reverse complement.
AATCAAATGAACAAGTTGGTGGATTTAGACTCACCTGCTTGACATCCTTAGGTAAGTAGATCAGAAAGTGCTGGAAAGCCAAATCGGCAAAACAGCAGAAGGTGGACAAATCCTGCATGGAAAATGTATCACTTGTGTTAGCCTTTAAGCTTTTGTCATATCAGTGTTTGAGTGGAAGAATTACATAATTATTCTTCTTTCATAAGCCACACTTTACCTCCTACCTTTATTCCTTGACTACTTTTCCATGCATCATTGTTCAATCTTTTATGAAGAAACCAACAAAATCAATGAGTCAGTCGACTTGAGTGATCATTAGTATAAAGTTAAGACATTGAATTAATGTAGCTCATGAAATTGAAAAAAAGGAAGTAATTTGAGGCCCCTAGATTTCCCAACATACTCATATTCTCGCAGATATCCATAGCAACTTTAATGGTGATCTATGTACCAAAACAACACAGCGTCAAACACGACCCATTATGAGTACCAATTTAATGTCAGCAATTCATTTCAGAGATATACAACAGTGGGGACTCTGACAACCACCAAAGGGTGCCCCCTTAACACTTACACCAAGAGCTCCTGTGGCACATTTCCCTTATCCTGCTCGCGGACCACTTACCTCACATTGACATCACCAGAATTCAAGATTCTTATGTTGCATCCAGTTAAATAGAGTGTTCACAAGGAGCATGGACATTGAGCACTGCAAAACGTTATATGACAGAAAACTTTCCACTACTATAAAGATTCGCAGAAGCAATGATAAACATGTCTTCTAATTCTTTAAAAGCTAACAGAGCTAGGACAAAAGCTTCTTATTCCAGTCCCCACCTAGGGTTTCATAGAGCTTTCCAATCGGGTTCACTTTTGATATTCCTGTAGTCATCTTCAAGTTACATAAACTCCAGTTTCATAGAGCTACGACTGATTCATGTATTCTTTGGTTCTTAGCATATCTGAAGAGAGAGATTTCTTAGATGAAAGACCTGTATTCCCTTTCTTACAAGGTAAGTCATCTTGCTCGCATTTTGCCAAATAAGGATTCCTCAGAGAGAGATTTCCAAGTTCTAGCTATTTCTCTTCTTTTATTTGCAGGCTCATTAAAAGACATTTCTAAATTAGCTCAAACAGATAAATATGACAAACGAACCTAATCCTGCGAAGGTATGAAACAATTGTTATCTTGTTTTTTTGGTTTATGAAGCTGAAAATTTGTCTTTTGGTGGCCTTGTTACTCTGTGCAGCAGACGCCAGAGCTATCAATGCAGATCACAATTCATGGATTCTTGCTCTGGGCTTCAGTCGGTTTCTTAATGCCACTGGGAGTAGTCATTATCAGAATGACAGAGAGTGTTGAGTCAATTAGAATGGTTAAGATTTTGTTCTACACTCATGTCAATGTTCAGGTCAGCTAACTCTTCTTTTGTCTTGTTGTTCCAAGCAAACTATCACTAATAAGAACTCCTAGTTTTCAATATAGCCACTTCTAGAGAAACTAAAAACTTACTTTCGCCCAAAATTGTAAGCACCAACACACCACATACTCATTCTTTGAATAACAGCTTGTTCTTTGAATAAGTTAACAGAATTTTCAGAAATGTTATCACTAAACAAACTCTTATAAATACATATGTTATTCTGCATGAAATGAAATATAATACCCTCGAGTATTGACAAATAATTGCTTTGTTTTGTTCACCCAACCCGATATGAATTGATTTGCCTAGCTGCCTACATTGGATATGCCTACCTGACCTCATTATCAGGTAAATGCTACACAATAACTATATGTACAACTTAACTCAGCTTGACATACACTTACTGTTCAGCATATCAGAAGCTTGATCATCTTAACTCTACAAAAACAAAGTCCTTGTCCTTGATTATCAAGGTCTTATTTCCTAATCATAGTGGGATTTCACTCGTACACACTCCTAATCCATAATTAACATCTGGTTGTAATAATATTGATTACTTCTGCAGAATTGTATTAAACGTCACTATTCAATGGTTTAAATTTCCTATGCATTTCAGTTTTCTAATACAGAAAAAGGATGGACTAAATTTCTTTTGAGGCTAAAGCTATTCTCAATGCATCATCTGACAGATTCTAGCACTGCTACTTGCAACTGTTGCAGCTGGTCTATCACTCATCAAGTTTGAGAACTCCTTCAACAATACTCATAAGAAGATTGGGTTAGTTCTATATGGACTCATTTGGATTCAACCTCTGATTGCCTTTGTGAGGCCTAGAAGGTATTTTTGTACCATTTGTCACTTCAAGTTAAATAAGAAAAATCATCCACTCTAATCTTTGATCAAGGCTTAGAACATGCTGATTTTCTAACTTAAATAGTGATGAATTCCTATCAGAGGTATAAGGTTCAGGAGTTTGTGGTACTTGATGCACTGGCTGCTTGGAACTGGAGTTTGTGTACTGGGGATATCAAACATCTTCATTGGCCTGCACATCTTCCATGAGAGGACCTCAATAAGTGTAAGCTTGTGGGCTGCCCTCTTCACTGCAGAGGTCTCATTCATGGCCTTCCTCTACCTCCTGCAACACAGATGGCAGTATGTAATGAAGCAGGGAGTTACTCACGATGAGCAAATTGCACCCACCAGCCATGCTTCTCCAACTAGCAACCAGAAAGAGATGTTAGTGATGGCCTAGATATCAAGCAAAATGTGCGCTCATTATCATTATTTAAAATCTTTTCCTTTTGTTATAATGTGAGTTTCCTCAGGAAGTTGTTTGGAGATGGAGACAAGCAGTTTTATAATCCAGTGTATACTTTAATATAACATTGTGTTCAGATGTAAACACATACATGTAGATCATAATCTGACCAGAGTACATATTCTTCATCTAGACCATAATCTAATTTGATTTTCAAAGAAGAATATTCACCAATGAAAGTGGAGGTGACTGACCTTGTTGCTCCAGTTTGCAAAGAACAGGCATTTGGCCTCAATGACATTCACTCACATGAACATTCATCAGGATGAAATATTTTACTTTTTAAGAATAAATTTATTAGTGAGATAAAGAGAAAACTTCTCTACAATCTCTCTACAATATTGTGATTTTAACTTAAAATTGATATTTAAGGAAATGGATCACATCCCCGAACACCTGACGTTGCTAAGAAGAAACAAGGCACAGATAGCTGCTACTTTTTGCTTCCTTGCAAGAGTTGTAGATCATGGAAGGGTAACATGAGCCTCCCATTCAGTGCTGGCACAAACACACAGGTTAAAGGAAAATGGACACTAAAGATATGACTGGTTCCAAACCTTATTGCATATTCCATGATGCAAATCCAAGTCCTTGAGCAAATGCATCCACTTGGAGGAACAAAATGGAGAGATGCTTATTCTGAAGATTTGAGAATCTTTTTAACTTCTCACTTGGTAGTAGCATCTGCTTGGAAAGATTGCAGAAGCTCCAACACGGCAGCTCTGCTTGGGATGCTTGGGATGGCCCCCTTAGCTTGAACACACAATGAGGCAGCTGCGGCTGAAGTACGAGCAGCAGAGATATGTTACAGACTAACTATAGAGAAATGTATTGGAAGCATGGAAGGAGAGGCCTTTGTTTTTTATACCAGCAAATTCCAAACATTCTTTCATGGGTTTGCTTTCTACAAGAGCCACAGCAAATGCTGCAGTGAACGTATCACCAGCTCCCGTGGTGTCAAGAACTACTGAAGCGGGTATTATGGGCTGCACGATTGGATCTTCCCCTTCGACAAACAGAACAGATCCCTTTGCACCAAGCTTCAGCAATATCTTCTTGACGCCCTGGTTAAGAAAGAAAATGAGTGGAAGTATTAACAGTCAGTAATACCTGAGGCAACTCATATTGTTGACCTTGGAAGATGGTCAAATAATAGCATCACTTCAATGGTTTCTCACTTTTTCTTGTATCACATCAATCCATGTATGAGGTACTCAAGCAAAATTTGATTTGAAAATGAAATGATATCTTTGTTTGGACACCATATAGAGGTGTAAATTGAATCGGATCGCATGTGACCTGGCTAGACCTGCTCTAATTTAGGTAATGCCCAGCACAACCCAATAAGGGTTGGGACATATCCGACAGACCCAGCCTACTTCAGTAGGTTGTGCTAGGCTAGGTGAGGGTAGTTTGGCTCATGGTTCAGACTAAGCACTACCCAATTTTGGGCCATCTTGAGCTTGGCACGAGCTCAGCTGAGTATACTGATCCCGACCTAACCATTTTTAAAAAGAAAAAAAATAGAAAATATCAGAAAATATCTAAAGTTTTTATGAAAAAACATATATTATTGATTTTAAACTCATTCCCATGTCAGGCACCACGAACCATGTCATGGTCCGTGCCATGCACAACCTGTATGTTCCCGACCCACATGAAACAGAAAGGGGCCGATCAGGCCCAGCATGATAGGCTCAATTTGACATCTCTAGCCACATATGTCAATGCACAATCAGGCGCATTACTTACATGCTTATAATTGGAATCTATATATGTGGTCATTCATATTATTATGCAATTCTACTTGTCAATATGTTGAAATTTAATGTGAGCAGAATTAATTAAATAGCTGCATAATAGAAAAAGGACAAAGTAATTTTGTGATTTTTTAAATTTAATGTGAACGTGCATTCTGGAGACACTATCTAACTCACAATTTTGGATTTCTAGATAAATCAACTTATTTTGATGTCTCATACATAATTAAGTTCACTCGATTAATAATATTAAATAACAGAAAACAAGTTGTTAAAGAAACCAGGAGAACCAAGCTCTGCCTTCCTAAAAGAATCTGGATGATGCTTTCACAATGAAGTTCTGAAATGCTCGCTAAAATGTTGTTGGGCAGATTGACTTGGATTAACATCCAACATATTTCAAAAGTGTAGTCCACTATTCAACATTGGCTTGCTGAGTGACTACTTGATACTATCTACTCTCTAAAGGACTTGGTTACGGGCATTTATATTGTCGAAAACAAGTGTTCAGAATTCAGATGCTGCTGAAGCTAGCTATACTTTACTGACACTCAAAGGCGTTAACATAGTTGAATAGTTTAGAAAATGAACAGATTCAGACCCTAATTTCTGAATTGTTAATATAATAGGAACTAAAACAATCTTCACCTCACTTGTAATAAGATGTTAATGCACATGAAAGAATGTTCCCTTCTGTTCTATCTAGTCTTGAGAAACTATGTTAGAAACTATTAGGGTCAAGCCATGACACATTCAGCTAAGCTAACAAGAAAATAATCAACCGAATCTGGATGAGTAGAAAATACACCAAGTAAATTGTGCACATCAAAGCAAATGAAGTTCATATAGAATTCTCATTCTGAAAATAAAAATACATATTATTGCAAATCAATCAAATGAGTTTCCAATAGAAAAGGAAAAGATGAAGGTGAGTAGTGCAGCAGTTGTTAGAGTTTATCTCACCTTATCATGGATTTTCTTCACAGCATGAACCATCTGCTCAAAAGATTCAGTTGGCAATCCTGTCAAACGAGCTAACTCTGTTTCATTAGGACTGAAAAAGTCCACAAGCTTCAGTAGTTCATCAGGAATAGGGGATTCCATCCCTCCAGCATCAAGAATAATAGGAACTCCTGCATTTTTTGCAGTCTGACAATGCCAAAGATTCAACTTTAAATCCTATTTCAGCCTACGAGGGACACTGATAATGATACAAGACTACAAAACTGTAAAATAAGAACTTTCTTAAATAAACGGAGTCAAAAACATGAATCCTGTTATACTATTATTCTTTATTCATATGAAGATGTCTATTCACTGGTAGGTTAATTTAGAATCTAATCACTTCTATCTATTAGAACAGCTATAAATGGGAGATTTATTTAGACAAATAGGGATCTGAAGATAATTTAACACAATAGAATAAGACGGACAAAGTAGAGAGGCACATTGAGGAAAAGAAGTTAATCCTTTGCAGTAAAAAGAATATATAAATAATAACAAAGGATAACCTTTGCAGCTGAGACAATGAAGCAATTAGGAATTCAATGCTATCAAAATCATCATGCATTTCAATAAATTCCAAAAAGAAAAAAAAAACAAGAGAGTAAATACAGTATCAGTTAAAAAACTGATCCATTTGCTCCCAGCGCTAATGAAGAAACTGGAAATAGTCGAGCAAGATTGAGGAAGATAAAATGTTAACGGGGAGAAAAGAATTAAATAGTAACTTGACCACCAATGGTATAAATAGAAGTTGAAGTCGTTTCCAGATCCGAATAATTAAGATTACCTGAGCAATCTGAATATTAACCCTATCGGGGATCTCCCGCTGCAGCAGCACTACTCCGGCCCTACGCACCACATCCAAGTCCTCGTCGCGCAAATCCTCCGGCCAGAAGTTCATGTTAGCCCCACCGATGATGATGATCGTGTTCTGCCCGTCGGGCTGCAGCATCACCACGGCATGCCCAGTAGGCGCGCTGGGCACCCGGGCGAGGCGGTCGAGGAGAACGCCGCCACCGCGAAGGGCGTCCTCGATGAGTCGCCCGTGGGCGTCGTCGCCGACCTGGCCAACGAAGTAAGTCGGGTGGTCGAGGCGGCCCCCGCAACATGCCTGGTTCGCCCCCTTGCCGCCGGCCAAGGTTTGGCCGCCGCGCGCGGCGATGGTCTCTCCCTTGAGAGGAAGGCGATCGATCTCAACGTAGATGTCGGCGTTGGCGGAGCCCACGACGACAACGGGCTTCTCCGGCGAGGAGGAAGCGGAGAGGGGGGAGGAGGCCGCGGATAAGGCGAAGGAGAGGTGGGTCGGGGCAGGACGGTGAGGACTCTCAGCAGTACTCCACCCGCAGCGGCGGCGCTGCTGTGGCGGAGAGGAGACGAAAGGGATCTGAGTCAAGGATTTCATGTGCGCTGTGTTGAATGTTGATCGCATTCGCCGACGAGCACGAACAAACTTCACGGCCTTGCTTATAATAATGAAATCTTACATGGACCAAAATGTAACTTACATCTTACTTAGACGGAGTCATTATTTTCAAAAAAATTAAATAGTTAATATTTTTTATTATTTAATTCAAGCTATTTAATTCAATAGTCATTATTTTTTAAAAAATATTTAGTTAGTAATAATAAAATATGATTAAATTTATTTAAATATAAATAATAATATAATATAAAAAAATTATATAACTGATTTTATCTGATAAGATAAGATTAAATTATTATTGTACAATCTGTACGGTCATAATAAAATTGTACTTGATGATAGGTAATTTTTTAGAAAGAAATTCCCCTCCTTTTATCTTGTAGACCCGACCGTGGACCCCCCCCCGGTGGGAGGGGAGGGCGTGAGCCACCTTTACCCATGAAATGTTTTAATAATTTTTTATCTTTTATATTTTATGGAGCACTGCACGAGATGGTTTATTAAATTAGAGCCTTCATCATAGAGCTTTATTAAAGGGATTTTTGACACAAAATTATCTCTTAATGCATACTCAATTATGATATATATGTAAAAAAATTTCTTTCAAATAAGACTCCCAATTGAAAATAAATATTAAACTTCTGAACCATCATAATGTAGTACTTTCTGATTTATTTTAATAATTAATAAAAAAAAATTTATAAGACCGGATCAACCACTTAGATTCGACATAATCTAACCTGATTAGAGGAGTGTTAACTAAGACAGAATTGACTCCTGTCCATGTAAAACACAATACAACAAATTATAATTAATTTATTCTAAATAACTTTATTAATTGTAACTGAATCATTCATTAGGTAAAGAATAGTCATTGTATATCGTGCTTTATGCAC
>JBAMIB010000125.1:1311824-1322668 GCA_037177415.1 Kaempferia rotunda | reverse complement strand
TCAAGCTATTTAATTCAATAGTCATTATTTTCTAAAAAATATTTAATTAGTAATAATAAAATATGATTAAATTTATTTAAATATAGATAATAATATATAAAAAAATATATAATAATATATAAAAAAATTATATAACTGATTTTATCTGATAAGAGTAGATTTAATTATTATTGTATTATCTGTACGGTCATAATCAAATTGTACTTGATGGTAGGTTATAATCTTTTAGAAAGAAATTCTCCTCCTTTTATCTTGGTGTAGACCATATCTCCTGGTATGTAATTCTTAGTTCTCTCTTGATCCGTAATTAAGAGAGTCTTTGGATCAGGTAAGGGATCTTCTAATATAATCCAACGACCAATCAGGAGGAAACTAAGGAAAGTAGACCAGAGACTCTACGCACGGGGAGGGGAGGGCATGAGCCACCTTTGCCCATGAAATATTTTAATGATTTTTTAACTTTTATATTTTATGGAACTGCACGAAATAAACAACTGGTTTATTAAATTTGAGCCTTCCTCATAGAGCTTTATTAAATGAATTTTTGGACACTCAATTATCTCTTAATATTCACGATTCAATACCCAATTAAAGTATATTTGTAAAAAAATTTCTTTCAAATAAGACCTCCCAACTAAGAAATATTAAACTTGTACTTTCTTATTTATTCTAATGACCAATAGAAAATTTTTTTAAGACCAAGTTCAACCTGATCCAACCTGATTAAAGGGGTTTTAACTAAGACGGAAATGACTCCTGTCCATGTAAAACACAATACAACAAATTATGATTAATTTATTCTGTCATAACTTTATTAATTGTAACTGAATCATTCATTAGGTAAAGAATAGTCATTGTATATCGTGCTTTATGCACCTTTATAATTCTCCTGTAGCATTAAGCATTAGCAGAAAATCCACTTTTAAGAAAACAAAAGGCAAACAGAAACTACCATTCACTAAATAAATGTGGTAACAATAAATAACATACTGCTAATCTTGTGTTATGAACCCTATTAGCAAGCCTAGTAGCAGTGCTTCGCCTCCCTAAACTATCTGCTACCAATAAATATTACATCAATAACATTAAACATTCAGGATTCCTGGAAACTACGAATGCTCGGCTAGTATCTTCCCTCAATACTCGTCATCCACATAACTATGAATTCATCATCAGTGTGACAGTGTGGGAAGGGCAGGATCAATCAAGATGAAACTCCTGGCTCTTGGGTGCGAAATAATCATAGAGCTAAGAAGAATTCGTGCGATTTGTAGTATCTGTCGAGAACCACATTGTAGAGTGGATGAACAGGCTCCAACAGGTTGGTGTAGGGACCCAGCACGGCCCCTGGCAATGGAGCTGCACCAGCATCACCTGACCAGCTATGCTGAGACAGAGACAGACCACTTAGACAGTAGCACGAATGGTAGAAGTCCCGGTGCTTGCCGGGCTTGTCCTTGAACCCACCTTCGAGCACCTATAGATAATATCAAACAGTGAGCATGAAATGTAGCAATCGATAGACAATCATGCAAGTGACTACAATCACAAGAAGAAATGATCCATTCTATATAACATAGCAAAGAGATGTGAATAAGACTGTTAAAGAATGTAGTTTAAAACATACCTGTGAACATAGGAGTATATATTGCTGCAAGGCCACACTCTGGAATAATGGGCCACATTCACTATGTCTTTGTATGAAAGAAAAACCAAAATGTGAAAGATTTTCTGTTTCAAGACCATTCCGATATCAAAATACAAATACCACAGCAATAGTGTATGAAAATGCAAATACTAGAAGAATAGCATAGCGCTTGATAGAAAATACAACTAATTAAAAAGGGAATATGTCTCACAAAAAATCCTCTCGGTTCCATTATGTGTCTGTTGCCACAGTTTTCTTGTCCTCGCACTTACACTTAACATCTTTTACTAATTAACCTTTATTTTTGCCTTGGTGCTTAATTAAAGGCACACAGTAGTTCATCTACTTGTTCTAAGTTCAACAAGCCTATACAGATTTGACTTTTTATATTAAAAATTATAAAATCTAGCCCATCGATATTAAGTTCAATCAATATTGTAGCAGCAGTTCAAATATAGACAAAGTAGTTGTTAATTTCCTGTTGAATGGAAACATATGACAAACATTTGCAGACAACCATTGATCATCTTGAAAGAGCATGAATTTGCATGGTTTTTCTTTTTTTCTTTTCTTTTTTGAAAAAGGGAAACAGCGTATGACTTTCATGAAAGACAGGAAATCAGCATACTTTAACTAATCTAATGATTGAAGTACCATAATCTAAAGATAATGCGGGCTTTGATCCTTGCCTACTACTAGCAAATAATCAGCAATTTATTTTGTTACAAGGTTTTAAAAAGTTCCCATTTAGAAAGCATATGCAATTGCAGTGGATTTAGAAAGACTGAATTCAGACATATAAAATATATAGTAAATGCAGTCTCTAGCTGCAGTTGGGGAAAAAATCATTTTACAAATGTTTAAACAAATTTAGACCAAACCAAACTGATTTAAAACCTTAAGCTACACTATTTGGTAGCATAAAATATTAATTTAAACACTTACATTGTTTACCACTAGCTTTCATGTGTTTTATATTTGTATAATTGGCATACCACATTGAGTCGGTTCACTGCGTAAGCTCTACGTACATTTTTTAAACCTTATTGTCTTAATAATCAAATCAGTTGACACTCCCTTTGAGGAAATAATATTATTTATTATATAATTGGATTCAGAATGACCTATTTCAGAATGAGCTTCATCTTTACACAACTTACCATCATCAAGACCAACTTCCTCAGCTGTAAAGCCACTATTGGTCTTACACTCAACAGGTGTTTGAACTCCAGTGAAAGACAACTCCAGTTGTTGCTGAACAATTGGCAAGAGCCTCTGTGCCAAAGCAAGAGAACCTCCCTGGAGAAATTAAAATTTTAACTGTAATTTGGATGACTAAAAATATAACTAAATAAGTACGATACTTACTTGCCAAAATGAATAGCAACCGTCAACCAATTTATTCACCCGTCCTTGAAATCCACACTCAACTCCTTGGCGAAAGGCAACCCAGTCCTAATCATAAAAATGCCATGAAAAATGCTATTCTATGTTCATTTTCATAACCAATAACAGAAATACTTATCCAATGGAAAATCAAAAGGAATAGAATAAGTAGTCCTAAATATCAAATGTACCAATAAATTCTGCTGATATACTTTAAAAATTCACTTACCAACTATAATAAATTAAATGAACATATGTCCTGGCATATTTTATTTATCTGTTACAAATTTATTGTAAATTTAAATGTTCTATCAGACCATGACAGTCTAAGAACTCCAATCCAAACACATCACTTTAGATCTCAATTGATGGATGTAATAAACAAAGACAATATTGTTCAGGATTCATATGCTGACTCGTTAGTTTGCCATAAAAAGGTCATAATGCTGAAAACCGATAAGCTTCTCAAATGAAAAATAACCAGTTAAAAGAAAGCGTCAAGAATAAATGACAGGCTCTTACAATTAAACTTGGAAGATCCAATCTATCAGCCTCATTAATCAGAATCATTGTAGCCAGCCCACAGAATGTGTACCTAAATGGAAAAGGTGCATAATGAGCATAAAAACCTATCAGAAAATGTCAAGAACTTAGGTTTATAAGGACATGTATATGATAGAGCTCTAAACTTTAAAAGGGAGATACCCTCCATGAGCTTCTGAGCTAGGCTCTCCAGCTATACCACCTTCATATGTTTGACAACTGAAATGGAAAGATATTTGATTCTCATTAATATTCCATACACTTCCAACAATACTTGAACACTGAAGGATGTTTGCTTAGAATCCAAAATGTTGAAAATAGCTTGTTATGAGTACGAAACTCATAAGATACCCAACTACTAGATTCTATTACCTTATGGATGATACATATGATGACTTTTATTCAGTTATTGATAAATACTATTGATCTAAAAATATCAATGCTTTAAAAAGCAGATGCATAAACATATGCAGTGAGCAATAGTATCGTAGTTAGTCTCTACATTCTTACAATTTCAAGAGACAGAAGAGTTAATTGACCAACCTCAAGATGTAATTTCCAAGACCTTTCACAAGCTCATCATCCAAAATATTGAGAATACTAGCAACCTGGTTTGAGAGTCCAAGTGATTTAGACAAAGTCAAGTAGAAAAATAAAAATGTGCCGAAGAACTAGAATAATTCACCCACTGGTTCTTGCATGGCGGAAGTTGACTATGTGAGCAATAGATACTACAATACAGAGCAAAAATTGACATTCCAGTACAAAATACAACTGCAAATGCTAGTTCATGACAGATGCTTTCATCTTGAATGATGTCACTAATCTACAACCACAGTTTAGCTAACAAGCTCAACATGATGAAGTAGAAATCTGAAGGATAAATTTTGACATAACAAATACTTGCAAGCACAACAAAAAAAGAGCAGCATTTTTATCATCCATGTGGTACATGCATCAAGTTCAATTCACAATCATATGTAATATCCCTTGCTCATGTCTTTCTTTAAATTTCCAGTAACAACCAGCAATAGTAAACAAGACAGCAAACTAACCGATATTGCGGTGTAGCAAGCACGAACATCAATTTCACCTCCATCATGCATTCTGACAAATACATAAAACACAAATCAACAATGCAGCTAATTTATTGAAAGCTGAAAGTTCAAAACAATGATTGTAGCCTCAGTTCAAGCTGCCCAAATGGACATGTATGGCTCAGACATGCAGTGTAGGGGATTTCTAAAAGCATGTTTAGCTTTATTTCTCAAATTTGAAAATAGGATTAATGAAATTGAAATTAAGACCTGAATGCACCAGAAGAATCTTTCATCCGCAGAAAGAACTTGTGCAGATTCTCTCTGAGAATTAATAGTAGATTAAACTACATTAGATAATTTTAAACAAAAAGTCAAAGTAACAAATATGGAAGCAGTATAATCAAATCACATACCTGTCTATAGATAATAATGCCTTCTCACTTCCTAAAGTTATGAGTGTGTTAACTGCAGCGTAAGTTGTTGCCAGATGAGGCATCTAATCAAGTAGCATATTTATAATTAGTCAGAAAATTTAATTCAGAAGATGAATTAGATAATAGAACTAAATTGCATTCAGTTGTTGATAAATAAGGATAAGTCATAGTAATTGAACATTAACCAATTTGTTTAAAATACTTACATTATCTACAAGTTTGTCTAGAATCTGTTGATAATCTTGTATCAGAATTCTCTTTGCTATACAATGGCAATCGAGAGAAAAAAACAAAACTGTGTTTGTTTATCATGGCACATGAAATTTGGTGGGAATTAAAATATCTTGTGGAGTGGAACTAAGAAATCTCATGTGAGAGACAAGAACTTAAATTCACCATTACCCAGTATCTAAGCATTACTAAGAAAGCCTCAAACCATCACAATCCCAAAAACTAATAGTTAAACTTCTTTTTCCATGTTCTGTTGAATGCTAAACATGTTTTTAAAGAATGCGAGGTTTATCCACCCAGGATTAACATTCCTGAGTCCTTGAATACCAAGGCCTTAAAAGATACACGTAATTCGATCCAACTGTAGTATCAAAATAATCATGTGGATTATGATTGAACAATCTAAATGCTTAAAGCCCAAAGTGATTAAAAGAGTATAAAACCAATGAAATGCAACAAGAAAAAATAACTACTCTTAATTGAAGAAAAAATATATATAAGAGAAAAAACAAACCTGACCTGGCCCGCCGCCATATCCACCATTTTTATCCTGTGAAATTGCAACAGCATCATTTTCACTCATGCTATACAAAGTAATCAAATAATTAAACCATTGGCGACAACAACACCATATGAACTTTGACAAACAATTACAACTTAGGAACTAAATTAACAGTTATCTATCCCTGATCTTTAAAGGGCCACAGATGCAGTAGTATAATTATGTGCAAAAAGACTTATGTGATCAACACTGAGCAACAAAGAATTTACCTATATTTTTATTAGAAATAAGAAGCTTCATGTAGTCTTGCTCATAAGGTGTTCGTTAGTATAATGTTTATTGGTAGTGATATATATTTAAAAAAAAACAGAACTAAAGGCATTTTGTGTCGACATGAGAGGCCACAGTAGAATTTACACCTGACACCGAAATAAAAATTCCACCACATTGTCCTCAAGCTCCGAGTCCAGAGATTCTCCTAGCAAAGCAATTGAGTGCATGATCCAGTAGCAAAGCCAAGGTCGACTGCACTTATCAATCATCAAACGATCCAAAACAATAAGACAAATAATTAAAACCCAGAAATGTTATCAAGAGAAAATTGAGAGAGAGACAGAGAGAGCATTTCAAAAAAAAAATACCAACAAATTGAAATTTCTAATCTTACTTGGCATCTAGAACATTGTAGCTTGGCCCAAGTTTCCCCAGTCCTTTTGTTAAAAACTCAATGTGCTTATCACGCCAAAGCTCTAGCCTGCACATCCTCCAATTTAGTTTAAATGGTTTACCCAAATGGCTTACAGACCAAGAAGACAGCTTGGACATCAAAATGAAAGAGATGGACTTTAAAGCATCAAAACAGTTAATTGTTTCAATCCTCCTCCTTTCTCTCTGTTGCAACTCCGAGCTAGTCCACTTTAATTATTATTATTTTTAGTTACAGTTGCAAGTTAAAATATCACTAAACTAGAGAAATTTTAAATGTTTTCTATATGCTCACTAAGCCTACCTAATTTTTTTACTGAACATGAAGATCACTTTTTGGTCGAACATGAAAACCAACTTGCGGCGATCTCTTACCGTCCAAAAGAGTGCAAAGTTAGATCCCGAATTAATTCAGGCATGTCATCAAAGAAAATTCAGCATAGCCAAGTAAATACGGGTTCATTATTTATACGAGTATAAAAAGCAAAGTGGTAACCGGAAACAGTATAGTTAACCATTATTTCACTGAAACAACGAGTTAGAGAAACCTTATATACTTCGTACATCAAAGACATGGTGGGCGGGTCGACTCCATTGAGGACGCGGTAGATCTCGAACACTTTGGCCTCCACTCTGAGCTGCTCGATCTGCGTCACGGTGAGCCTCGGTTGGTGGGAAGGAGGGGAGGTCGAGGGGTGGGAGGACTCCATCGGTTCGGAGGTACTACAGCTCCTTGCAGGACAGGAGGAAGAAGACGCGAAGGAGTGGTCGGCGACTACGCTACTAGCTTCTTCGCCGGAGGAAGCAGGAATCCGGCGATTACCTTTGGGATTGGGC
Source organism: Kaempferia rotunda (assembly GCA_037177415.1). NCBI lineage: Eukaryota > Viridiplantae > Streptophyta > Magnoliopsida > Zingiberales > Zingiberaceae > Kaempferia > Kaempferia rotunda. The sequence goes on along the minus strand of JBAMIB010000125.1, from coordinate 1,315,342 downwards.
CTTCCGATACGTCGGTGACCGAAGCGGAATCGCATCGAAAGGAAAGGACGCGCCTTCTGATTTATTCCGTGCTAATGTGGTGAACTAGGTTAGCAAAAATTCGGAAAACCGAATTTAAAAATTCAATGAAGTTATTTTAGTAATTCGATTTAAAAAAAATAGTTTTTTTTATTTATTTGATTTGGATTTCATTTTTAAATTTTAATTTTCTTATTCAGTTAAATTGAATACATTAAAATTTATAAAATTAAACTGAAATTTTTTTTTTGATTTTTATAGAATATCAGATAATAAACATTTAAAACACATCATTTTAGAAAAAAATAAAATATTATTGATAAAAGATTAATTAAAAATAACTAAATAAATATTAAAAAGTCTCACGACTATAATTCTAACTCTGCAAGTAAAAGAAAATAATTTAAATTATAAAATAATAGAATTAAAAAAAAAACTAAAAATCTGTCTAGTCTTCAAAAAAAAATAAAAAATGTTCTAAAATAATATTTTTTTTATCTTGAGCTAGACGGTTATATGTTCCATTTGATAATTAACTATAGATCTCGGTTTCATTTGATAATTAACTATAGATCTCTCAACTAATATCGATTTGATATATTATATATCATATATTTCAACCTAAGTTAAAATTTATGGTTTCTCAAAGCTTTTATCGATCCCGCTTCGATCCTATTCCAAGTAATGCTCGTCATCTTCAGTGTCGGAGTCAGGTGATCCCGTATGGAAGCTGAGTGAGATAGAAATGCACCGATGACAAGGGTAGGAATTTTAATCGCCCAAGGAATACTATCAGTCTACCAGACATACCCGACCCGACCCGTCTGACACGACCCGATCTGGCCAACCTGGCCAGCCCGATTGGCCGACTCGATTTGTCGACCGGCTCTCCTTCTAGAGATAATATTATTAGAAAATCACAACTGTCTAATAAAAAATATGCTGATACAAATATTTATTATCCTCTTGAAACAATCGATCTCATAAATATAATATAAAAAGATATATACACCCATATAGCAAGGGACCTCTTGGACCCTGCTCCGTCCCTGGTTATCTTCACTAGTGCGTCCCGAGGATAAATTGAATTAGGAGGATAAAAAATATATTCTTGAAATGGATGGCAGTTTTGGCCGAATAGAACCAAGTTCAGATGCAGTTAAACCAACAAAGTGACCGCAGCTACATGTAGTTCCTTATCTAGGATAGAGCCAAAATAGATGAAGATCCTTAGACATCTGTTGCTGCTGCAGAAGAGATATGCCAAGATAAGATGACCGAGATAAATCAAAACAGGCAAGTTAAGATTAAAATATATTGATCCGGGGTCAATATCCGGTCAGCTGATGAGCCAGATCAGCTTCCTAAGTCAAGGTAATATCCGAGTCAGCTGGTCAACAAAAATGCCACCTAGGCAGTTATAAAAGCCGACCAGTCAAAGGATACAGTGGTCGACCGGTCAGATGACCCGGTCGGGCGAAACTCAGCTTAATCAGAGTCCAACTCTAAAAAGGATCCGACCAGACAGCAGCAAATCAACAAATCAGCATGATGACTAATCGGCGTAACCCCGTCCGGCCGGACCCAGGCCTCCTAAAAGGTTAGGGCCGAGTCGAGGAAGGGGAAAACCGATTGGCAAAATACCTGAAGACCCGCTTCGATACTAAAGACTGATCGGAATCATCTCACCCGGTCGGACCCAACCTCACCGAAGGACAGGGCCGAGTAACCAAAGTAAAGATGAGCCGATCGGCAAACTCAGACAAAGGTACTCTGTCGCCTAGCCAAACAGAATGTCAGAGAATGTTCCCGCCTGACCCACGTGGTCTTAGCCAGCTAGACACAAACGACAAAAACCTTTGTCGTTTAGTGTAACTGCCTGTCGAGGAATATTCCGACCAGAATAAGCACCTATCAGCTGAAGACACATGGCAAGGGCTACAGGCGCGGCCCACATACGGCCAAAGCCCAAATAGGGAAATAGCGGACACGTGTCCACAGCCGGGAGGGTTCTCTCTCCCTATAAATAGTCCTCGAGAAGGGAGCCAAAGGTACGCTTTTGATTACGCATCACTACGCGAACACCCTGCTACTTTCTCCTCTCTCCTTCCGATCGGACTAACTTGAGCGTCGGAGTACCAAACACGGGGCGGCGATCCCTGTTTGGTGACTGACGTCTGTCGGATCGGCTAATTGTGCGCAGGTCAGGGAGGAAGAAGCCGGTCGGAGCACCCCGCCCGGAAACCAGACGAGTCAAGCCCGTGCGATTGCAGAAAGGAGACACCGGTCGGACTCACCCGCCCGGACCAGAATTCGTCCACGTCTACGCCCTCTCCGAGTCCAGCCTGTGAAGGCTTGAACCCGGGTCCACCCGCTCTCCGATCAGACAGGATCAAATTTGGCGCCGTCTGTGGGAACTTTTCCTGTTGCTGAGGCGAACGGAATGGACGACTCCGGACGAAATATAACCATTTCACAGGCAGAGTTGGAGAGACTCATCCAAGATCGGATCAACAAGGCACTCCAGCAACGAGATGCCCAAGTAGCGGCAGTTGTCGAGCGGCCTTATGAACTAGCTGCTTCAGCGACTGGACCGCAACAACAAGAAGTTCGCCCGAGCGGCGAGCATACCAGACAACCCCAAGCTCCTACAATCCCGACTGGCAATCAGCCTGCTAATCTGCAGACAAGTTTGCCGACCGTGCCTCGATCACCAATAGCGAGGCACCGAGCTCTTTTCCAGACCCCTGCAGCAGAACATTCAAGTCACTCATCTAGCTCGGAAATAGAGCCAGCCGAGCGGAGGAAGAAGGGAAAGGCACCAGTAATGGAAGAATCCCCTGAGCCGAATGATTCCCCCTTCTCCATGAAGGTGCAGAGCATACCACTACCCAAACATTATCGACCGCCCACCATGGCCAAGTACAGCGGGTCGGGGGATCCGCTGGACCACATTAATGAGTTTGTGATAGCAGCAAATCTCCATCAGTACTCGGATGCAGTAAGATGCCGAGTATTCTCCGCCACCTTGGGTGGGTCGGCATTGAGGTGGTTTAATCGACTACCGATCGGGTCCATTGACAAATTCAAGGAACTGAAGGAAGTCTTCCTTGACAATTTTGCCACCAGTCGGCGTCATCAACTGACCATAATGAACCTCTTTGCACTCCGACAGGGACATAAGGAAAGTCTGCGCGACTTCATCAAACGTTTCAATACCATGGCGGTAGAGATCCCGGAGGCCACTCCCGAAACATAGATGAATGCATTCAGCCAGGCCATCCGGGAGGGAGAGCTGTTCCGAGCACTGCACCGGGATCCGCCTCGCACATTCCAACAACTGATAAACTTAGCAACTAAATACAGTAATGCCGAAGAAGCAGAAGCCGACCGGAAGAAGTTAGCCGCACCCCCAGAAAACAAAGGTTCCTCCGATCGGAAGCACTCAAATTCCCGGAGGGAAGTTCCGGCCGGACCGCTTCCCCGGTCAGATGACAAAC
>JBAMIB010000125.1:1272969-1283937 GCA_037177415.1 Kaempferia rotunda | reverse complement strand
TTCGAGAGTAAAATCATCAAATCAACACTTGTATAATTCAATTGTACCAGGCTATCTTTATAATAACTCTAATCAGTATAATAAAAACAACTCTAATTTGATCAGTGGTGGTCCAAATTTGCATAAACCTCAATTGAAAAACTTCTCCAGCAATTGAGACAAATAGGCTTGAAAATAAAACTTAATTCACACAATTATAATTAAATTTAATTTATTATATAACCTAATTGAGCCAGCCATTTTAAGAAATATGTATTGGGATGCAATTTATCAACTAGTGAGATGGTAAATGAGCCAATTGCAATTTACATTAGCATTTAAAATAGAAGGCTACCATATTTTAAGAAAAATTAAGAGACAAATATATCCAATAATATTTCTCTTCCTCCAATAAGCCCTAGAATGCGACTTTACATCTGTATTGACAATGTAGAATCATATAAGGGAAAAGAATATACTTGTGAATGAGTGAATCTTTCAAGAAAAATCTCCAAAAGGTGGGAAGAATTTTTCACTTTCACGTACTGACGGTGTCCAACCGTTTCCACTTCTGAATTTTGCAACGGCTTAAGATTACTTCATGTCTTCATGGTGTCTTTGTGTTCACTGCCTTAAGTCCCTTTCTGCACGCATGTGTCTTCGGCACCCAAATAATGGACGATGAGTATCGATGAAAAGTGTGCCCTGACCATGATTCTGCTCTACTGTCCACTGTACCACACCGGTCTAGCTTAGGTACCCAAGCTTCTGGGTCTAATCCTCTCGTAGAAGAGAACATAAGCTGCAGATGATTTTATGTTGTCCTCAGATATGGGATGAACAAACTGATCATCAAAGTCGAACCAACGATCCTCGGTTTCATGCTACAGTGAAAAATTCGGTATCAGCATCATGATAAAAACAAAGTGAACTTCCAACAAATAAGATTTGAATCTTGTATTTACATTTAGGTGGGGAAAATAAGACGGAGTCAGCAAAAGTTACTTTAAAGAACTGTATAAAGATGTAAATGTAGTTTTCAGACAGGCATCTCATTGATGTAACTGGATTTAATTACTGTACTATTTGGACCAAAAAACTTGAAGATGTTAAGTGTTCAATTAGTTGGAGTCGAAAGTGTGACGGATAAATGATAATACTATTTAACAAAATTAAATGAGATCTATGGCCGAGGTAATTTTGAGCTTAAGGCATACTAACATCCACTCAACTCATTGTGTGCTACAATTCGAAAGTAAAACCAGGTTTTGAATCCGTACCAAGTTTTCTTGACACTAATTCTAGTTTGTTTTTCAATAACATGCTGCTTAAGGACAGAAGGCATCTAGAGAAACAGAGAGGAGTAGAATTTAAAGTGTAAATTCAATAAATATGCAACTTACATAAACATATGCAGTGTAATGACCACCTCCCATGTTCCCGTAATGGTTGCTGATTGCATATAATCGATATTTGGACGGCTCTTTCGACTTACAAGCAAGATAGACTGATAAATCCAAGTCATGAATTGGGAAGTCCACAAACATCTCCAGCTTGTTATTGGAAAAAATGTCATATGAAAACCTTTTTAGATGAATAATAAGAACTTCTGGTAACCTCCAAAGGTCCAACTTCTTGGAAGCTTGCCGATGCTTTTTGCAGCTTGGGCAATACCTGCAAAGAAAGTGGCATTAGATAATGTGGATCATTTTGCCAAAATAGAATCAAATGATCTTGTGATGACAATTATGCAATCTAATTAATAAGATAAATATAATTGGCAAACAGATTTATTTTCGCGATCAAATATTTAAAAAAATGACAGTTTTAGAAACTGATGCAGAAGCACTTCCTTTCTAGCGAAGCATTCATACCAAAGCAGATTTAGTTTTTTGTTATTTCATCAAGAACTAATGTTATTATGATTTTAAGCTTTAAAGAAGAGCTAAACTTGTTTGAATAATAATAATGATATAACTTTTGGTGAGCTCAAGGGAGTGATATAAGCTACATAGCCACAGTTGGCACTAATATGGCATGGTGATGATGAAGATGAGTTCAAAAAATTCTTTCAATTTACTCATGTCCAAGTTGACAATATTGACATTTATTTATGGAGATTTTAGTCCTTTCAACTAGATAAATGCATAAATAAACAAATCAAGTCATCAAAATCACATTTTTCTACAAAATGGTAAATATTTGAATCTTGAAAGTAGTTGCCTAAAGGTAATTAAAAATATTATGTCTGAGTTGCTCTATGAACTGACAAGGGTATTTTGGTTAGTTTGAGATAATTTTGTAAACTATAGGAGATGAATTGAAACAAAATGAACTTTGATGGACAAATTTAAAAACCTTGAAATTACAGTAAAAATGAAACTACCCTTTTGCAAATTAAATGTCTTAGTACATATTTGTCTTAAATATTCAGAATAAAGGAAATGGGACAAGTTTTTCTTCATAACCAAGGTGTACTTGTGTTGATGGCATGAGTAACAACCTAACATATTTGAACAGTTTGTTTTAATTTGTTATCAATGAAAACATACAAACGAACTTCTCATATACCTCAGTTTCTACCAGCTTGTTATTAATGTACTTGAAAAGGAAATGGATAGAATAAGTAAACTCACCACATGTCTTCTGGCCCTAGTGGTTCCTCCTTCAAAAATGCTTCAAGGCATGAATACAGGGAGACAGACTCCTGAGGCTGCTTAGTTAAAAGTCCAAACTTGTAAACCTCGGGTAAGGTATTAAGAAGGCTCACATTGTAATGTGTCATTTGTTTCTCATGCCAACTGACAAGCACAAACAGTTTACTTCGTAACTCCATTAGGCAAATTGGCTCATTCATCTCTATCTCTGAAAGCATTACTTGACTGTTCTCATCTGTCAAGTAAAACTGAAATCCATCATCGAAATGCATTTCTTTTACTATAGCATTGTCTTCAAAATCAGGGAGAATGGAGTCACAGTCTATATTAGTAATCCCATCCTCATCATAAATACTATCTTTAACAACATCCAAAGTTGATTCTTTAGGACTTAGAAATGGGCCAAGTAGCTTCAAGAACAAGTCACGGACAAGAGAGCCTGTGCTGAAACCTGGTAGCCTAGTAACCAGAGGGGTACCAAATGCCTTCCATCTGCCAGTGAAATAGTGCCTGGAGAAAAAAGTTTTAAAGCACAAATTATGAAAATAAATATCAAATAGTTGCAGAAAATGGATTTATACAGCTGCATGAACTGAGATCTTATAACACAACAATATCGACTAAGATCCATTGTTTTATGATGGATGTAAGAGCTTAATAACCCTCCATCATTTTAATCCAGGCTTGGTATCTACACTGTCAATTTTAACAATACATGTCAAATAATGTAACTAAGATGTATCCCCTGCTATCAAAATACATTTGGCACTTAAACTGCTATAATGCAACCAACAGGTTATCTCTAAAGTATAAATGCAATTAGCTTATGCATTTCCACAATGCAAAAAAACATGGTAGTTATGGCAAGAAATACTTTTGGACACTAGATTATAATACATCCTCTTTCAACCTCAACTCCTTTGAAGACTTGGAAATCCAGAAGAGACTATGGCATTCTCCAACATTATGGCTAAAAGAAATTGAATACTAAATCTATTCATCATGTCACCCTTACTCGTCTTTGGTTTGATGCATAAACACAATCAGTGGGAATTCTTCAAGTTCTTTTGAGAGCCTGTATGCTGCAAGCTGATCTCCATCTCTAATTAAAGAAACCGAATCAGATGGATCCTCTAGGAAACGAATTATTCTATTGCAGAAGACCTGCACAATGTTTCTATTAGCAGATAAGTCAAATGGAAAAAAAAAGGAGATAAGTAATAAGGGATATATTTTTTTTTTTTTGTAGTAAGGCATGTGAGATCATGAAAATAAAGTATAGCATACCTCAGCAACCAATAAACTCTCATCCTGCTTCAATGAACAAGCAATACTTAAAGATTGTATTAGATCACTGCAGTTCCCAGATTTAGGCACATTCACAGTGTAAGGGGCTGGTCTGTTGTGACCATCAGTACTGAAGACAGTAACAGTCATTGTACGCATTTTTGTGGATGGTAAGGGAAGAGACAGATAGATGAATGGATCAAATGTAACAGACAACTTATTGCACACAGGACACACTAAAGTTGATCTGTACTGACCCTGAAAAAGAGCAATAACTCAGGATGAGATTCCCTAAACTGGAACAAATCATAGCAATGATAAAATATCAAATCTGTGTTTCTTATGAATATGAAATATAAAATGAGCATGCATTGTGAGTATGCTCCAGTTAATTTCATGGGAAATTTGAATCAGAAAAAGTATGGAGGCAATAAATTCAAAAGCTATTTGCACCTAATTGCAACTACCAATGCCATGCATTAGTAATGGCACAACAGATGTTCCCATCATTAAATCTTACAAAGCTACAGATTGTGTGGTAAGCAAGGAAAGAATTCCAGCATCAAAATGTGATACAAGTATAGAATTCAAGAACCTAAAAGAAAATGTCACTAACATGACAGATGTCCACTATAATGGAGTCATTGCGAGCTAAGTGGTTTGCCCAGTACTCTTCCGCTACTTCTTCATCTGGACGACCAGATGCATCCTTCACTTCAACATAGGGCTTTTGTTTGATGCGATTTAGGTCTTCATGGAGCCCATCTAATAGAAAGGCCAGAAGTTCCTATGAACCAAATAAGTCAGTTCATGCTTCAGAATAAATGTAGCTTCAGCACTAAAGAAAGACTTTGAGTAATATTTTGGACAGTAAAAAACTAGATTTAGCACATATAACAAGAGATTCAGCAAGCAAAATACTATTTACTTGACAATCATGTTGGCTAAAGCCATAGAATTGTGGAGCGAAAGAAGAAAGCTTTGATTTAAAAACATTTGGAGCAATTGGTGTGCTCCCTGGAGCCCATAGCTTTCTCAGGAGTAGGCCAAATGCTAAAGCAAGTTCACCCTGTCAAAATGTGAAACATTTTATGAGTCTCAGATAAATGCAGCTCTCACCGGATTTTTTTTACTTCAAATAACTATCTTATTGTATTGGGTGGAAAAGGAATAAAAACTGAGGATGCATAGTTCTAATCCAGTAAAACTTAGTGAAAAAGTGAAGGATGGATTTTCTTTTATCTGCATCTCAAAAGTTTCGAGGAAAAAAAATAGATGGTGAAAAAACTCGTGCATTTTTATAAGAGTTCTATGATGAAATGTATGAACTAGCAATATGTGTATATGATTAACAAAAACAATATCAACAGTTACTGCTTGCATGATATGAATTTGGACCATTACTAGGGTAGTCATTGCTAATAAAACTCCACTACTTTCTGATCACTTTAACATAGATCCTTATTTGAGAAAAATCATTCTATGCATTTTAATTTGAATTTGTCAAATACTAAGCTATTATTAAATTAGCCTAGAGTATGCTTTATCCAACAAAAAAGATACACATGATATCCCTATTGAAGAGAATACTTGTTAAAAAGAAGCTTCTCCCAGAAGACATTTTTTCATTTCTTGCAAACCACAGAATTTTTTATAGGTACAATATACTGCATTTCAGCTAGGCCAACAAGTTAAAATAAGAAAGATTGCTTTGAAAATTACATAAAGATATTACATTAAGAAAGTCAAGATCCATCAAAGAGTTTCAACTTACATTCATCCCTAGTGGATTCTCACGGTTTATTTCTCTAGTGTAGTTTCCATGGAAATAGCGAACAAGCGCTGGTGTGTGGGCTAAGCACTGGATAGCACTATTCATAAAACATGTATTTCCAAGATTCTCCAACCCTGTCAGACCTGAAGTACTTGTTCTGATGGAGCTAACATTTGTGTGAAGATCAAAATCCACAGTTTCTATGCTTCCATTGCTCATAAACAAATCACCACCATAGGAAGAACTTGCCACTTGGGATATAGGAATTGTTGGGTAATACTTTCTGGTTTCATGTTCAGAAGTCATGGCTTCTGATGAAGCATATAATCGAATCTCTAGAAGAATCTGCAAAATCACAAATAAAAATAACAGAATTACTAAGATTTCCTCACATAAATTCTAACATACAATTAGTTCATACTAGCTAAGAGTGTGTTACTCTTCTTCATATAGTTGGTGTGAAATGGATAGAATACTTGAACACATCTTCCAATGGTCCAGGTTAAATTTGCTTATTCTGGTTTCATACAAATCTTCCAGCTTCAATATGTTGTATCAATAAACTCATTTATAGTCAATCTCTATTATAATCTCTTGTATATGAGAGAAATGTCTAAGTATGGAAAGATATGATATGATATGATATGATATACATAATATTCAATATGATTGTGTGTATTGTTTTAATTAATTATTGATTGATTTAGTTTCCTAAAATAGCTCCATTGATTTAGTTTCCTAGAATAGCTTAATTGTATCGGTATATAATTGTACATTATATTCTTTCTTCAATATAGGGAATAAAATAAATTCTTCTATTCTATCACATGGTATCAAAGCACAAAAAACCCTAGCTGTGCAGCCCTAATTTACAGCCGCGCCGCCCTAAGTTACTGCTCTTACAGCTACCCAAAATCATCATCTCTCCACCATGTCTGAAGCCGTTTCTGAGAAATCCAATGATACCAAGAAATTGGTAAAGGTTGCTGCAGCCCTGCCACCTACCTCGGAATCTCACTCCATTCAGATTACCACCATAAAATTTAATGGAGAAAACTTTCTGCACTGGTCACAATCTATGCGAATGTATATTTGTGGAAGAGGGAAAATTGGCTACTTGACAGGAGAAAAAAGGGAGCGAGATCGAGGATCCAACCTACATGACGTGGGATGTTGAAAATTCTATGGTGATGACTTGGTTGGTGAATTCAATGGAGGAAGATATAAGCTCTAACTACATGTGCTATCACACCGCTAAGGGGCTTTGGGAGAACATTAATCAAATGTATTATGACTTGGGTAATCAATCTCGGGTATATGAATTAATGTTGAAACTTGGAGAAATCTGCCAAGGTGAGGATAGTGTTACCAAGTATTTTAACTCATTGAAATGTCTTTGGCAAGATTTGGATTTATTCCATGATTATGAGTGGAAATCACCGGATGATTGCAAATATTATAAAAAGGTGTTGGAAAATAATATAATTTTTAAATTCCTTATTGGTCTTAATATTGAGTGTGATGAAGTTAGACACAGGATAATAGGCAGGCAACCCCTTCCTTCCATTGGGGAAGTCTTTTTTGAGGTTCGTCGTGAGGAAGGTTGCCACCTTGTTATGCTTGGCAAGAAAAATTCCAACTGCATGATTGAAAATTCTGCTCTTGCTGCTCAAAGAAAAACTGATAGGAACTCTTCAAAAAGGGTTGAGGGAAAGCCACGTGTATGGTGTGAGCATTGTAATAAGCCACGACATACAGTGGAGACCTGGAAAATTCATGGTAAACTAGGAAACAAGAAGGGATCACATGGGGGCAGATTCAATCGTTCACCTGCTGCCCATGAAACTGAACTTGTTCCCTTTAACAAGGAGCAGATGAATCACCTTCTAAAATTGCTAAAATCCAACTCTGGTTTTTTGGGCACTCCTAATGCTTCCGTTGCACAAACAAGTAGTGATTCAGTAGCTCTCACATGTAACTTTTTAACCTCTTGGATTATCGATCCAGGCGCTTCCAATCATATGACCAGTTTTCTCATTTATTTCATACTTACACACCTTGTTCTGGTCATGACAAAATCCAGATGGCTCATATTCTCCTATAGCTGGTAAATGTTTGGTTAATTTATCTAAAACCATCTCTATTAAAAATGTTCTTCATGTCTCTAAATTGGCATGTAACCTTCTATCAGTTAGTAAATTATCCAAAGATTCTAACTGCAGTGTCATCTTTTTTGAATCCCACTGTATTTTCCAGGAACGGAGCTCGAGGAAGACGATTGGCGGTGCTAAACTAATAGATGGCCTCTACTATTTTGAAGATTCAACTCCCAAAAATAAAGACACTCAAGGTCTCACTAGTGCTAATTCGATCTCTGTTAAAGATTATATTATGCTTTGGCATTATAAACTAGGCCATCCTAGTTTTCCTTATCTTAAAAAATTATTTCCTAGTTTGTTTCATGGTTTGAATGATTATAAATTTTATTGTGAAAACTGCATTCTATCAAAAAAAGTCATAAAGTTGTTTATCCTTCAAGACCTTATCACGCTTCAACACCGTTTTATTTAATCCATAGTGATGTTTGGGGTCCATCAAAAATCAATACTTTGACTGGTAAAAGGTGGTTTGTGACTTTTATAGATGATCATACTCGTCCATGTTGGATCTATTTGATGACCAAAAAAATCTGAAGTAGAAAGTTTATTTAAAAATTTTTACTACATGATTGAAGCTCAATTTCAAAGTAAAATTGTAATGCTTCATACTGATAATGGAACATAATATTTTAATGAAGTTCTTGGAAATTTTTTGAAAGAAAATGGCATTCATCATTCATCTGCTTGTATTAATACACCTCAACAAAGTGGTATTGCGAGTGGAAAAATAAGCATTTGCTGGAAGTAGCACGTGCAATTATGTTTTCTATGAATGTTCCTACATATCTTTGGGGAGAAGCTATTTTAACTGCATAAATAGAATGCCTAATCGGGTTTTAAACTATACTACACCCCTAAATTGCCTTAAGCAATTTTTTCCAGAAACACGTATTATATCTACTCTCCCTCCTAAAGAATTTGGATGCACGGTTTATGTCTACTTATCTAGTAAAGGACTGTCTAAATTAGATGGGCTGAAAATGTGTTTTTATTAGTTATGCTCCAAACATGAAAGGTTATAAGTGTTTTAATCCAAACACTAGGAAGACTATAATAACTATGGATGTTACTTTTATTGAACATCAACCTTCTTTCCAGAAAATTTCTCTTCTGGGGGAGAACCAACGCGAAGAAAAGTTTTGGGATATTATTCCCGCTACTTTACCTCTACCAAAACATATATATTGTGAAAATAGAAATGAAAATACTGTCCCTAGTTCCATTTTGTCTAGCATTTCTGATTCAGCCACAGGAGGAAAAGTACTATATGAAGTTCCAAAGGAACATAATGCAGAGTTCCATGTCTGTACGAGGAGAAAGAATCATCAAAAGAGTAGAGAGCCTACTACTCTGTTAGCACAAGATCAATCTAACAACTCGGGTAATGAACTTGGAGAAGATCCAAGTACTCTAAACACTTCTTCTTCAACAAATATTCCTAGCCGTGATAAATTATCTATTTCTGATAATGTTTCTAGTCCTAATAACCCGTCTATCGATCTTGATATTCCCATAGCTAATCGGAAAGGAAAATGCTTGTGTACTGACCATCCAATTTCCAAATATTTATCCTATGGTAAGCTATCAAAAAGACATACAAACTTTATATCCAAAATTACTGACTTGTTTGTACCAAGGAATATTCAGGAAGCACTTAATCATCTAGATTGGAAATCAGCGGTAATGGAAGAGATGAATGCTCTAAAGAAAACTAGAACATGGGAAATTGTAGATCCACCTAGTGATCATAAAACGGTCGGATGTAAGTGGGTGTTCACAGTAAAATTGAGAGCAGATGGAGCAGTAGAAAGATACAAAGCAAGACTTGTGGCCAAAGGATTTACACAAACATATGGATTGGACTACTAAGAGACATTCACTCCAGTTGCAAAAATAAACTCCATTCGTGTATTATTATCTGTAGCTGCCAATTGTAACTGTCCTTACACCAGTTAGATGTCAAGAACGCCTTTCTAAATGGAGTGTTAGAAGAGGAGGTGTTTATGAACTTACCACCAGGATTTGAAGAGTTTCTCAGCCGCGGAAAAGTTTGCAAACAAAGAAAGTCTTTATATGGCCTTAAACAATCTTCAAGAGCCTAGTTCGAACGTTTTACAAAAGCTGTAAAAAGCTATGAATATTTTCAAAGCCAAACTAACCGTACAATGTTCTATAAACACTTTGATAAAGGTAAAATTTCCATCCTTATTGTTTGTGGATGACATTATCTTAACAGGAGATGAGATTGAAGAATTGACACATTTGAAGAGAAAGATGACACGAGATTTTGAGATCAAAGACCTAGGACCACTAAAGTATTTTCTAGGTATGGAATTTGCAAGGTCTGGAGAAGGAATCTTTGTGAACCAAAGAAAATACATTTTAGATATACTCAAAGAGACAAGGCTTCTGGGATGCAAAGCTGCTGAAACTCCAATTAAAGCCAATCTAAAGCTTTAATCCTGCTAAACCTGAAGATGTGATTGAAAGAGAAAATTTTCAAAGGCTGGTAGGAAAATTAATCTACCTATCGCATACTCGTCCTGACATAGCATTTGCAGTAGGCATGGTAAGCCAATTTATGCACTCACCCGAACATGAACACTTTGACGTTGCACACAGAATATTAAGGTATCTCAAAGGAACCCAGGGAAGTTTGATGTTTAGAAAGCATGACAACCTACAAATTGAAATCTATACTGATGCAGATTGGGTTGGAAATACTACTGACAGACGATCAACTTCAGGCTATTGTACATTCTTTGGGGGGAACCTTGTTACATGGCGAAGTAAAAAACAAAGTGTTGTCGCTTGAAGTAGTGCAGAGGAAGAATTTAGATATCTTGCACAAGGAATTTGAGGAACGAAGCATGTTGAAGTTAACAAACACTTCATCAAGGAGAAAATTGAGTGTGGCCTAATCTGTGTTTCATATGTACCAACCACTCAACAGGTAGCTGATATACTTGTCAAATGGATTGAATGCTCTCCCTCTGAGAGTTCTTCTCATTATATAGCCATGTACAGAAGATTCTAGAACATATTTACAAAATGATTTATGGTAACCTATCTAAATGAATCAATCTAAATCGGGAAGATATAGCTATGCTAT
>JBAMIB010000125.1:1238245-1258153 GCA_037177415.1 Kaempferia rotunda | reverse complement strand
CTGAGTTTACAGAAACTTTGGTCAAGTGACGAATTGGGTGAGCAGTCGCCTGGTCTAGGCGACTGCTCATGGGATCAGGCAATTGCTTAACTAGTCGTTGGCATCGTTTGAATACTCTGAAACTAGCCGTTGTGATAGGACCAATCACCTGGTCCTTGGAGCAGGCAATTGGTGTCGGGGCTGAATGTTTTCAGCTTGTGTGCTTGATTTAGGTTGACGAATTTAGTTGTAGTTAGCAACTAATTAGTAGTCTAAGTGTTATTGTGAATCCGAGAGGTCTCGGAGTGTTGTGGCGATGTTTCTTCACCCACAAGGAGCGACACGAGATAGCCGGAGCTTCCGGGGACTCATCCATCGACGGATCAGGGATCATCCACCTCACGGACACGCCGAGGAGTAGAAGATTTATCTCCGAACCTCGTAAATCTGGTTTGCATTGTCTTCCTTGTTGTATTTGTTAGTTTATTTTATATTCCGCTGCATAGACTAACAAGTGTAGGAAAATGACCACTCTAGCCGGGACGATTAGGTCCTAACATCTCTATGGGGTGCACCTGTCCTTTTTGTTAAAAAGATGGATGGATCTATGATATTGTATATCAATTACAAACAATTGAATGCAATAAATATCAAGAAAAAATAGTCCTACCTCGAATAGAAGATTTATTTGATCAACTAGAGATACTTATGTATACTCTAAGGTCGATTTAAGATTTAGCTATCATCAGCATAGAGTGAGAGATGCAAATGTACAATGACAGTATTCCTCACATGATACAAACATTATGAGTTCTTAGTGATATTATTTAAGCTTTCCAATACTCCGACCACCTTCATGATATTGATAGACTAGATATTCCTAGATTATTTGGACCAATTTGTCATTTATATAGATGATATTATGATATATTCAAGATTAGAGGAGTATGAGAAACATCATTATGTAGTTTTAGAAACACTACAAAGGGAGGGCTTATATGTAAAATTCAACAAATGATATTCCTAGATTATTTCTCGGATATGTGGTTCTAACAGAGGCATTTTGTAGATCTTTAGTATATTGAAGCTATTAAAAGCTAAGACGGTAAAGGAAGTTCATAGTTTTCTTGGATTGACAGGTAATTACCAAAGATTTATGGAAAATTTTTTCAGTATCACAACACATTTGACTCAACTAACTAAGAAGGGATTGAAGTTTTCATGGATAGATACTTGTGAATCGATCTTTCAGGAGCTTGAACAAAAATTAATATGTACAGGTGAAGATGGATTTGTCCTCTATATGGACACATCTTTTTAAGTATTTGGTGTAGTACTGATACATTTTAATTGAGTGGTATGCTATATTTCATGCCAATTGAAAGTCCACGATAAGAGTTACCCTATCCATGGCTTAAAATTAGCAACTATTATCTTTGCTATTAAAATATGAAGGCATTATATGTATGTGATTACTTTTGAGATTTACATGGACCATAAGAGCCTTAAGTATATGTTCATGTAAAAAGAATTAAACCTTAGGCAGAGGAAATAGATGAATTTTTTGAAGGACTATGACAATACCATCAATTATCATCCAGGGAAGGCTAACGTAATATAAGATGCATTGAGTAGGAAATCTTGAGGAGCAATGGATAGCTATAGGGTGGTTGTCGTGGAATTGATCAAACAAATTTCTGAAATATATCTAGTGGAAGAGGGGCAGACACAATACTTGTATATATGATTGCTTAGTCACTTTTAGTCGAGAGATCAAGGAAGCACAAGTTAATCACCAATACCTCAAATTCTTAAGTAGTGAATTAGATTTAGGATCGGAGATAGATTTTTCACGTTATGTGAATGGAACTCTGCGATTTCAAGGAAGAGTATAAGTTCTAGATCAGATACGCTAGATTTAAGAAGATATACTCTAGAAAGCACATTAATCACAATTCACTATTCATCCAGGAGATCAAGAGTTAAAATATTCCTATTGAAAATGTATGAAAAGATATATTGCATACTTTGTAGCTAGATTCTTGATGGGTCAACAAGTAAAGGCAAGACATCATAGACCAGTAGGATTACTCAAGAAAATTTTTGTGCCTAAATGGAAATAGGAATACATTACTATGGACTTTATGGTAGGGCTGCCTAAAATTTAGAAGGGTATTCAATTTGGTGATAGTTGACTAATTAACCAACTCCTACCGATCCATAATTGACTCTTTGGTCCGTGACAAAGTTATATTACAGAGAGATCACTAGACTCCATGGAATACCCCTTAGTACCATTTTTGATCGAGACCCACATTTTATCGAGTGATTTTGGCAGAGTTATTGGTGCAGAGAGCACCACATCAAACCTATGCTTTTTGATATATGATTTGTTTAAAGTTAGGTAATCTTATGATCTGACAAGGGTGTCAACTATGTAGGTAAAGGAAACTTAATAGAAGATCAGTCTTAGTAGGAAACAAAGTAGTTGGTGTTAAGTCCTAATAGGGTCTTGGACAATGATACCAAGGTATTAGGATGTGGAATACCTAATGGGTACTTGGCAGTGGAAGTCCTAGTGGGTTAGTTGGGAGTTGAGCACTTGACAATGGAAGTCCAAGTGAGTCAACTATGAGCTGAGCACTTAGCAATCGAAGTCCCTGTGGGTCAGTTAGGAGTTAAGCATTTGGCAATGGAAGTCTTGATGGGTTAGCTGGGATTTGAGCAATTCGCAAAGGTAAAGTCCTGGAGGTACCAAGCAAGGTAAGTTGAGTTTTGAGCAACAAATTTTGTTCAAATCTTGTGTTAGTACATTTTTGTGCACTAACTTCGTATCATAGGAAGCTACTTAGTATTCTGGGCAACTGAAAGGTATCTGAGTGACCAGGTGGAGATAAGTTTTGACTGACCGAATCAGAAACTTCTAGGAGACAAGAGTGAGGTGCAGGCAACCTTAGTGTTTAGGAGACCCGAGTAGCTTCCAAATGATTCGAGTAGGCGTGATCTAGTGATCCGGATGAGACCATCAAGGATTGGAGTTGACTAAGCTTTAGGCACCCACAGGGAGTCTAGTTGACCAGAGTTTATGGAGTTATCCTTATCCAATATCGAAATGAATCAATTTTGCAATCAAGTCAACATGTTCCAAGTAACTGAAAGGACTTCCAGTCGACTGGAAGAGTGTCAGGTCAACGTTCAACTAGGCTCTATAAAGGAGGCTCGAGGCAATGGTTTTCATATCAATCAACAAATTATTCATTCCTTCTCTAAGTGCTCGTCTTCTTTCATTTGTGCGCTAACACATCGCATTCATGTTATTCAAAGATCAACAAGCAACTTAGTCTTGTAATCTCTATTCTTCTTGTGTTGTCGTACATTTATATATTATTGTGCTTAATCTAAATTCTTGTTAAAGGATTTCTCCACCTCTAGAAGATTTCTAGAAGGGAGATCATTTATAAATATTAACTTGAGTTTTGCAATATTAATTAGGTCAAGTATTATAAATATTGGTTAAGTTTGATCTTGCTTGTTTAGTTTTGGTTAAGAAAGGTGTCTTACTTAGTTAAATTAATAATCAAGTGAAGATTTAATTAGTTATTGTTTCTTAATTAGTTAATTTTGGCTGCATATTCTAATTGCTTGTTTATTGAATTGCTATATCATTAACTCATAACATTTTATCTGATATTCACCCATCTTTAGCATAGACACAATTTTACAAATTGGTATCAGAGTGGGTTGAGCTAATAGCACATTAGGGAAGTTTAATTAAGTGCATGTCTAGACTGAATAAGGAGTATCTACCGGTTCATCTAGCTAAGTGAAACTAATTGAAACTAACTCACTACATTCTAAACGAGTCAGACTAAAGTTTTGTATTAAGTTTGTTTGGGCATGCCATTTCTTTTATTAGCTTTGTCTACATTAGCCTGAATCATGATAGTCCTCATCTCTTTGTCATTTGCACTAATGGCTAGTAGCCACCCGTGATTTACCTCCTTCGTGTTGGCCTGGGGACGGTTTGGCAGGGGCGTTGGGGGCGAGCGAATCACCTTTTGCCACATGATAATACTCATCTCTTTGTCATATTCTTCCACACTCTTAGACTCTTAGATTAGACCCGTAGTCATTGGTTAAAATCTTGATAGTAATGTGATAGAATGAACCCCTTTCTCATAATAGGTTCAGTCTTCTCTCAAGTGTTAACTAGTCTCATAGTTTTTTCTTCTGCTTAATCAAATACTTATTCCATTTTCTTTTCCCACACTAAATATGCTTATAGAGCACTTTTATTCAAAAATGAAGGAATCTTCATTTTGATATTTTCTAAAATTTTTTTTATCCATATGATCATCCAACCTTCCTCTTTGACCATTAACTCTACCATAATTCGATCTACCACTTGAAGCTCTATCATTAACGTCCTCATAAACACTGTCTTCATAATCATTCTAGTCATGGTTATGTTTCCTAGCCCTTTGTGTAGGAACTCCACCAACTCATCTCCTTTGCAATCTAGCAATTGCAACATCTTATCTCTCCAATCTATCTAAGATCTAACTAAATTTCATTTTTCATGTGCTCCAAGTGTTATCAAGGCATGTTATTCAGGTAATTCTCCAAACCTTACTTCTTCTTCTCTTGTCGCCATTAAAATAATGTATTGTTACTCAATCACTCAACTCACTAAAATTAATTCTTTAAAAAACTTAGAATTGAGGTAATTTCTTGTATTTGTCCATTGACTAATCAAATATTTCAAGGATATAGAATAATGATCTGGATAAAATATAGGAATTGAAAAAGAAGACAACTCAACAGAATTGATATCTTGAATTAACACTAAAAGAAAATATACTAGAATTTAATCTAAGCAGTGTTAGAATTAAATTTAGGTAAATACCAGAATTAAATCTAGCTAGAACTTAAAGAAAATATGGAATTGAAAGTTAAATATACTTCAAATAAGTGATAAAAGGAAATTTGTCAAAATTTAATATAGGTAGGTGCTAGAATTGAATTTAGACAAACTATTTTAGATATAACTTAAAAGATATGTAGAATTAAAAACTAAAGATATTTGAAATAAGTGTTGAACAGAAATTTATCAAATTTAATCTAAGCAGTAGCGCCATAATTGAATCTAAACAAATGTTTTTATTAGAAAACATTTGTCTCTTTTATTAGAAAACCTTTGTTTTTCTAAATTTTGATCTATCCTTCTCCTTTTTGTCTCTTTTTATTAGAAAATCATTAAAAAAAAATTCTCTTTATTTTTCGAATAGCAACAAGGTAACCAAGACTTTCTAAGATTGAAATGATAATAAATATCAAAAGATGAACAAAATAGATAAAAAAAAATATAACAAAGATTTAAGCATAAAAAGAGAAAGATAACCAAATTGATGTTAATCCAAGGAGAAGAATGTCTCATAAACCCACAACAAGTTGAGGAAGGAAATACAAAAAAATCTAAATTGATAAGATGGATGAATAATAAATTGATAAGACGGATGAATAAATCTCAGTCAATGCTTAACAAAGCACGAACCTTAGGTATTGGAGGTAAAAGACGTCAAACTTTAAAATTTAGGTTGATAATTTTAAGAACGCTATGAAAGAATTCCTTGATAAGTTATAAATTAAAGAGAACTAATAAGTGAAATCCCCACCATGCTTTAGATTGAAAAGTAAGACAGCTACATATGTGACTATCACTATTCTTTTATTTATAGGTATAGGGCGACCTAAAAATTCTAAAAGGTTAAAAAGAAATACATTTAGAAAATGTCTAGGTAGACTGCATAACTAGTTTGAGATTAAATCACCGTTATACTTAAATAATAGTAGAAATTATGACTACATATCAAAACTATCCCCACTACGTAGAAATGAGACTTAAGTGATTAAATCCATCTAAAACTTGAATTAGGTTGACTAAAACGCATGATTTGCTTTTTTTCAAATCCGCTTTAATTGTAATTTTGGCCTTAACATTTTCAATTAGTATATTAAGTATTTTCTTAATTATTTTAGCCTTAGCCATTGTAATTGAGCCACCATTGATATGTAATAGATCATCAAAAAGATCTACAGTGAATAATCTTTTCTTTCGATACTCTTAACTTGATCTTTATCCTCAGCTTATTTAACCATAACTTATTCACCATCTTACTCCATCAAAATATCAAATAAATCCAATCACTTTGAGGTCGACTACATCAATAATTCCTTTTAATAAAAACATTGATACTAAGTGAAGTGAAGATTTAAGATCATATGATTTCATTAACCAAAGTACAAATATTAAGCAATATTTTATAAATAAATTTTAAATTTACGTACTGTGGAAGGATCTTGACGTTTTGATTTAGAAAATAAAAATAAAAAAGTACTTAACTTTGTTTTTTTTCCATTTTTTATTAAAGGGACACAATTTTCTTGAATTATTCCAAAAAAATCAAGCATCTAAGGAAAATTCTTGATTAAGAAATCTGGTGCCTGTGGCAGGGCTAGCTACGTTGGCTAGTACGAAGTAGAGTTACTATCATAGGGTAAGAATTCAAATTTAGATAAAATTAAGAAAAAAAATCCTTCACGTATCGGACACCTATAGTTTCTCAATTTATCTCTCGGATAATCATGGAATTGACCTTAAAATTATTAAGATAGTAGATTCCACCTTATACTACCACTAATTAAGCAATCTAATATCTAATTATTCTATTTACTTCTTCCTTTATAATATTTTTAAGTTACTAACGTTGAAAGCGTCTACGGAATGTTTCAAGGCATCGTCACCTCGATAACAATTAAAACACACATAATTCTTCAATGCGTCGCCACCTTTCTAAAAAAAATTAAGGCGATTATATCCTTACGTGAGAAGATGAATATAACTTCACAACTAAAACTTCCATCAACTTCTATTTCTTCAAAATTAATTATTTATTGTATTTATTTATTTATTTATTTATTTATTTAAATTTAATTAACTTTCCTTCGAGTTTTATTTCTTCAAAGTTAAATATTAATGTATTATAGTAAAAAATAATTATACTCATCATCAACTTATAACCAACTATCAAATATTAAATTGATATTTATTTATTTAAATTTATATACATATCTCAATTGGAATTGACTCAGGCAATATTCTCAGAAATTAATAGTTCTACCATTGACATTTATCAACATTTTAACTCTCAACGACCAGACCCGACCTCAGTTTTGAATCAACGTTCGACAGTTCAACAGTTTGAACCAGTACCTCAGTTTTGAATCAACGTTCGACAGTTCAACAGTTTGAACCATCAGTTCAACGGTTCAAACCATCAGTTCCATGGTCCCGAGGGTTGAACCTTAACCTTTCAAGAAGGTTATTGTTCATAATTCAAAACCGCCGATTTACGATTTAAAATCATGCATAGTTTGTCACGATTTAAAATTATTATATTATTTTTAAAAATATATATATATATATTTTTGTATGAACTTTTAAGAATAATTATATAATAAAAATATATTAATTTTTTATTAAATAATTAATTAATATATTAAATAATTTATTGATTTACTAAATAAAAGAATAATATAGTAAAGAAACTATTGATTAGTTATTATATAATTAACTAACTTATGAAAATAATGATAGTTAGTCTAATTAGTTAGGATATTGAGTTGTAATCTAACAGAACCGTGTTTAAATTCCAGTGTCAACACATTCCATTTTAATATCTATATAAAAAAATTTAAAAAAAAAACAATTCAAATATTAAATAAAAACCAAACCGACAGTTACAGTTGTAACACAGGAACTGAGTTAACGGATAACCGACCTATTAACCCAGTTATGAATGCAGGCCGAGTCCGATTCAGACTCAGCCCGGAGTCCGGCCTATTAACGACACATTGTATAATGACGTTATAAAACGTCAGTGAAAAAACATCAGGCAAGTTTCCATCACCACAATTACTCACAATGTAAGTCAACGTTTTCAGAAATGTCCTTTCTCCCCAACATACACAGTTTTCCTGTAGTAACCTCCAAGGGTGCTACTCTACGTCAGTTGAACAAATATTTAGTGCACATAAGAATTCACAGGGGTAAAACTTCAAATGACAATTCGTATTTGTACAGAAAAAACATTTTAAACAGGAGTCAGAATATTAGAGGAGACTGCTTTGTTTCTCTACAGGATTTCACACTTACATTGGGAAGTCAGTAACAATTACTTTGCTGATTTTGTTGTGTGAACTGCTCTAACACGCAACATTTGTAACTTAGTGAAGGACTATGACTACCACTGCAGCAGGATAAGCCAACTCAATCCTCCAAAGGATTCTGCTTCTGAATTTCAATACTATTGGATGTAAAATATGTTGCACTGTCATTCAATGTGTTGTTGCTGCCACGGCATTGCAACAATTGCAGCTGAAGGCTCTGAACAAGCTCATTTAAACGTTGGATATTCTTCTCTTGAGATAAGATTATCTGAAAGACAAGTTACATCAACACAAATCATATATAGAAATAGCAACCATAACCCTAATTCCTGTAACCCTTGTAATTTTGGTCATATACTGTAGTCCAGGCAAATATCATGAAACAGAAAACTAGGTCCTCTATTAATATATCACCTAATCAGAAGCCAAAACAAGAATTTATAGGCACAGCTAAGTAGGGCTTAAATATGTGTAATAATGAATAAACTTAATGTGGCTATATTGTTAGTCCCAGGTAATTTGTTCTCATCATCGTTATCACCCACATAATCACCGACGACTCAACATCATGATCAGTGGCAGTCATGTTACTCTCAACTATTTGGGTTGAGCAATACAGATCTTTATCCCTCCATTGAATTCTAATATTCTATAACAGGATATATCACAGCCAAAGTGTTAAAAGCAGTTTTAGGTGGTAGGCAGTCAATCAAGCACCTAGGACCTAGGTGGCCAGCATTGAAAAGGTAATAAAATACGATGCTGCTAGATGTTGTCTGGATGACTAACTGGATTTTTTCTGGTGAACAAATGATGCATAACAATGGCTAGAGTTTGCCTGGATGCTGTGACAGTAATCACATCTGGAGTCCTAGCGTAGCATTGTGTGGACTATGGAATCTCAGCAGTGGGACGTGGAGAGGAGACTCGGTGGCAACCGGCAGCATTGTGTGGCTGGCAGCATCGCATATGGAGGTATTAACCAAGATTTGATGCATGTACAGGGAGAAGAAAAGTAGAGAAAACATTTCATGTTGGGAGTTATGTGGAGAAGCAAGGGTTTATTTTGTGGAATACGATTAAAGATTATTCTCAACCGAACCAATTTCCTTCCACTGAAGTATCATTCTTCCCCTAATGAACCGAACTGGCCACTCAGGCTGGGCCACCTAGGCAGCCCACCTAGCTTAGCTTGACTTTTAAATTAGCCACCCACCTGATGTTGGTGCTCGGAGCACATAATCCAGAGTTTTGATGTGTGGCTAAGGTTAAAGTTAGATTTGTTGTGATCTAACAAGTTGGTGTCAAGTGTGCAAGATTAGGTTACTTGACAAATGGTGAAGTCTTGGTTAGACACCAGACAATAGCAAAGTCCTAGTGAAGCTAGGTAAAGTAAACTCCTCATTGGGAGTTAGACAGTGGCCAAGTCCTAGCGGAGCTAGGCAACTAAAGACCTAATTAAGAGTTAGGCAGGAGCTAAGTCTTGGTTGCGACTAGCAACAAAGTCGAAGTTGGGAACTAGGTGAATCAAGTCCAAGTGGAGCTGCTAAAGGCTAGGCAAGACAAGTCCAAGTGGAGTAAGCTAGGAACTAAAGTTTGGCGGACAAGTCAAATGGAGTAAGCTGGGAATTGAAGCTTGGTAAACAAGTCCAAGTGGAATCAATTGGGATGAGTCGCTGGGAACTAAGCATCTAGGTGCAAGTAACTTTACATTTTCTATCATACTCATTACGCGTAACAATTGCAAGGAAACAAAGTTCGATGGTTCAGGTGACCAGAGGAAGTCCGGGGCGACTGCCTGGTGATAATTCTTAAGGTAGATCCCGGCAATCATATTAGCGTCGAGGTGACCAGAGCATATGGGAGCTTCCAAGTGACCGGGAGATGATGTTATCCAATGATCCTGAATCGGGTCGAGATCATATTTGAGGGCCACCAGGCGATTGGAGGGTGATCACCGGGTGACCGGAGGGTCACCGGGCGACTAGAGGGTCATCGATCACCAGGAAACAGGAGAACGTGGTTAACATTAAAAGTTGTAGTCACATCAGTAGCATTCAGGCCATCGGGGAGGCACCAGTCCACTAGGCTTTCCACATCAGCAACAAAGTTGGCCGCTATATAAAGGGCCTCGAGGTAGAGCTTTAAAATAACTAATTCACTCAATCTCTCATTCATTTTGGTGCTCTTGTGCTTTCTGTGCTGCGAGACGTTGCAATCTCGCACTTCAATTTTGATTAGCAACACCTAGCGTAACTTTTCATTATTTCTTGTATTGCTATATCTGTTTTAAATTGTTTTAATTTTTAGATTCTTTTTCTTTTTCTGTAAGGTTTGCCCATCTTTCCAGAAGCTTTTTGGAAAGAAGAAATTAAGAAATAAGAATCACCTTATTTTAATTGCCTTGGGTGTCGATTTATGCTAGTTAACTGCTGAACCATTCTTACATATTTATATTATCTTGTCTTATCAAATCTGTGTTAGTTAAATTATTTCCGTTGTGCAACTCTATTTATTTAATTATCTTTCAAGTTATTTCAGTTCGTAAGATTGGTAACACTATGCACCCTCCTCTAGTGTCAAGTTCGATCCTACACCTGAGATCACATAATACACAGGTGAAATGGCAAGGTCTCAAAAAAATGGCTAGGCTAATTTTTAAACCATGATTGCAGCTAATACTCAAATCTATTAAATATATAGTTATATTAGCAAGGGTTTTCTTTAGTCTCCCTTTATCTTTACACCTACAAATCAAATTTCTTAAAATACATTCAGGTATTATGATGTTGACAGTACATAATGCATAAGTGATATGTTGGCACATATGCATGTATATAAGCATTCATTTAAAAAAAAACGGCAATTATATTAATAATTATGTATAGTATCATAGGTTATATATATATCAAATTAATCAATCTAGAGAATCAATATAAAAAATTTACATCTATTCTTTAACAATTAAACTAAATATCCTTAACAATACATTATTTAAAATATATTGCCAACGAACCAAGTAATTCCTATAAGATATAACAAGAGACAATATATTCCAATGCATGTTAACCAACTGAATCTTTCAGTGTACAAGAAAATTTTATGCTGGACTAAGCAATTGCTTAAAATAATTCTCTTATTTGTCTATTTGGCAAAATTGATTGGATAAATTAGATGTCATCCACTCACCTTATGTAGCAATAGAATCTGTTAGTTGTCTTTACACAAGTAAATATCTTTGTAATTTATTGTCTCTACTTAAATCATCTATTGAGCTACATCTAATTCCTCACGAATAATAGTACTTTTAGTATTTTCCTTGGGTTTATTGGAGCTCCATTTAATTACTCTCAAACAATAAATTTTTTAGTTCTATCTTTCCTATTAACCCCATGACCCATGTATCTATTATAGCATATTTTATCACTGCTACATTAACCTTTTTCTAATATGTCATTTACTAATTGTTCAACGTTATGATGCATAAGATATGCAAGATTGTAGTACAATCTTATGAACCTTTCCTTTCAAATTAAAGATAATGTGACAATTTGGGAGCTCCTTTCTTTCAATTTCTCACTCGATATCCATACTGCATCAATATCTCCTTTTGGACAAGAAATCAAAGATATTAAATTATCTTACAAGATTTTCATGTTTATATCACAACTATTTTTAACATTTTTAAATATTGAAATTACTTATTTTTTGTGTTACATTTACCTTCTAAGGTTCTCTTCAAAATTCAAGCATCGAGTCTAAACTGCTTACACCATCATGAATTCAAAACATTATTTGCAAATAACATAACAAATTTAGCTTCAATATGGTTAGTAAATTGATCCAGTACTTATGTAGCTTCTGATGTAAACCTATAATTATATAAAAAATCATTACACTCCCAACTGCATTATCATATTCATCACATAAACATGATTCTTTTTTCCTTTTTAAAACCCATCATAGTAGCTAAGCTCCCAAAATATAAACTATATTATCATACACATCCTTCATTGCAGCAACATGATTACTACATTTTTCACTTGAAATTCATCATATTAGCTGTCTACAAACTTTAGAGGCTTTTCTAGATTAATAAAAATAATATGCAAATTTTTACATCAATTGGATTAAAACCCAATTAATTTCCAAACGTATTCATTTTATCTCTTATTCATCATATGTTGATTTTCTCTGTTGGTTTACTCTCACTATATATGCATTTGAAGAAAAACTAAAAAATATATAGACAAAAGTTTACAAAGAATATATGTGTAAAAGGCAATATGAAATAATACATGGAAAAAAAATCAAGTCCTTATTAACCCATCATCACCATTCAAAGTTTAAAGTTAACTAGAACCATGCTCTTATGACATTTTTAATGTTGCACGACAAGATCTAATGCAACTTAAAATTTTTCATTCAGGCTTAAGACCAACATTGACAGTTATCTATTAGAAATTCTTGGCCTACAACTATAAAAAAATTGCAAATTATGGCAAAATTAAAATGGAACGGATGCAAATTGGCCCACATGTAAGATTTGACAAACTATTAACCTAGCCTTGAAAATTAAATCTATGAATATCTTGATGACTTGGTCTAATTCCATTTTTCAAAGGAATTGATACAATCTGTTTCTCTCTCAATTCACCCAATTTAACTTCTCAATCTTTCCCACATGAAGGGCACTGAATGTTAGTATGACTTCTAGTTGTCTATTTTGTATTTAATTTAACCAATCTTATGTTCTCTATATATCTATCAAACCTTCATAATATTACCAAATGAAAATACAAAAAAAATCTCCTGTGACGCACAAACATTACACTGGTAATATATATAGCAAAATTCCAAGCGACATAAGTCACTATTTGCATTAGATACATTTACCTTATTACACGAAGCTTATTAAGATCATATTATTAGTAATATCAAAGTTATTTAGTTTTTACTATATTTAATTAGAATTTTATTTGTCCTCTTGACCCATGGCATCTTCCTGTTAAATTATTTAATTTCTCTGATAGTAAAATTTATAGATCATTCTTAAAATCTATACCATTTTAGCAAATTCTGTCTCATTTATTATCCAGGAGCTATTTAAACTGCTCATGATACACCTTATTTATAAGGGAGTTGTCACAAAGGGTGCCAAGCAGGAAATGCTAGGTCTGGATGCTCGTGATACAACTAGAAAAGCTAAAAGACCACAACATAGGAGATAATGCTCGTGTAAAAGCTCAAGCAGTTTCTTCAATACTCCAAAAATCTTCATGTGTGAGTTATCATCAGATATTGTAAGACTAAATTAATTATATTACTTATTTGCATAGAGGTTTATTACCTTTAGTGGCAGACATTTGAGTTTCCATCTTTGGCTGTTGACTTTACCATAGAAAATGCAAGTTTAATCCAGGTACCACCCACCAAGCTAATATTAGCACTCTCATTTTTAACATTGTCATTACTAGACATGGAGAGTGTAGTTGATATGCAGAAAATGTTTTTATCTCATGGTAATTCGCAAGGTTTTCAAGAAGACCAAGATGAAGATGACCATAACACAAGTCTAGAGTCAAGTACACAAGGTGGAGGAAAATAATGCAAATACATATAGATGTTTATAAAAAAAAAAATTGATTCATGATCTAAAATTCAACTCTATTTTATATCTACTTGGGTTGATTTCCCTATTTTTAATCTTTTAGCGAAACTAGTAAATTTTTGCTAGGTCTAATAGGTGGGACCTATTATTGAAAAACAACTAAAAAAGTCTCCCTCCAATGGTGTTAATTGTTCAAGTAATAATACAATTTATATTTGAAAATTTCTCTGAGAGATTACTGACTGAGGCATAATCCCATGAAGAGATGGCAATGGCTAGAACATCAATTTTAGCATCACCCAAACTCACACTCAATTAAATATTCACTACCTAGATATGATTAAATACCTGCTTTAATTTCTTATTCTTCTACCAGAATTCTACTTGAATACAGAAAGCAAGTACCCCCAACCTAGTAGTACCACTAAGTGTGCATAATATGCAAGTATTCACAAGCACCAAGAACTTTAGGCAAGCCTAATTTACTTACGTATAAACTGCAATTATCCAAACTAAACTTGAATCCCATTGTCAACTACTACCTGAAATCAACATAAGCAGATTGGTTAAGAAGTGAACATGGTGATTTAGCCCCTTAATACTCGCGTTTACAGACTGCAACACCAATGCTCTTGGGTAACATAACAAATGATCACGTGTAAAAATGAGAATCTGTCAAATGCTTGGATCCACACCTAAGTTTGATTCTCATACATGAGTTTAAGTAACATAATCAGGGAATGTTACTTGGAAATATGCAAGCTTAAGAAGCTAGTTTATGATCTAAAGGAAATCATAGATCATGGTTTCAAATTCCCATTTGCCATAATGGTTACACTAGCACATTAAAGTTGACTATTCCATATTTCTATAGCAAACCTCAACTAAGGTAGCTATTATTGTTGTGTATGGATGATTATTTGATTACTAACAATGACACAAAGTGCAATACATTGCTTGAGTTAAGTAATTTCTAAATCTCAACCATTACTACTTACTAAAGCTTTTGATAATATTGCAAGGCAGTCAAGAATTTAATTCTTTTTAGAAATATTGAATGTTGACCAAGTCATTAATTTTTATAATTTGTTTGAACTTTTAAAAAATCTATTTGTTTTTTAGAAAAGCTTATTATTTTATAAAGAATAAGTCACCTTATCAACCTATACAAAGGGTTAGGATCCAATGTATTGAACAAGTTTTTAGTTAAAACCATTTCAATTTTTTTTTCCAGTAATTTTTCTAAGGGCGGGGATCGTTTGAATATATGTAGGATGGTTGAAATAGAGATTAGTATCGAGTATTCTAAAAGGGAAATTCTACAAAATGATAGTTAAACCTACTATGTTATATGATGTTTAATGTTAGGCTATGACTCGAACATGAGTAGAAGATGAACGCTGCAAGGATGAGAATGTTAAGGATGTGTGGACATACGAGGATAGACAGAATAAAGAATGAGAGCATTAAAGAGAAAGTCAGAATGCATCTATCAAGGAAAAACTTCGAGAGACACATTTAAGATGGTACGGACATGTACTTAGATGACCAATAAATGTCCTAGTTAGACGATGTGAAACTATGACAAATACACACATTAAACAATGGAGAGGAAGGAAAAAAAAACTTGGTTAGCAACAATAAAATAAAATAAAATTTATTTAAATATAGATGATAATGTAATAGGGGATAGAGTCCAATGACGCAAAAGGATCCAAACAGCCGACCCCACCTAGTGAGATAAGAGTTGGTTATTGTTATTGTTGGTGGTAATTTTTCTAAAGGTGAGGATCGTGAACAAGTTTTGAGTTAATACATTTTCAATTCTTTAGGTAATTTTTCTAAAGGTAAGGACCATATCTTTATTCATCCATTATGTTGCGTCTTGTCATACAACAAAGTTAGATGTTTCCTTACTTCGGGAAAGGATGTCCAAAAGAAAATGCCTCAAAATCAAAATGCAAAAAGAAAAAATGCATCTATTTGTTTCTCATGAGAAGGGACATCCAAAGAAACAAAATTATGAAGAAACATTGTTAGATAGGGTTATTGCCAATCCAAAAAAAAAAAAAAAAGGTCAACAACTAAGAGTAAGTTCTTCTTAGTTGAGGAGAATAATGCAATGAAAAACATCGGTATCAAAAAGACAATGAGTGAAGATGTAAATCAACATTGATTGAAAAGGCACCTTCGCTTCATAACTACTTCACCTTCCCACTTGACAAAGTCTCTTCAATTGAGGAGAATAACTGATGTAGCAAAAGCGTAAAGTAACAAAAGTTCAACATTTCACATAGACTATAACAAACACGACACCAAAATCGAATTGTCGAACCACCCAACAACTTGAAACGAAATTGATGAAGCGAGGAAAAAAATAACATCACACATAGGAATAACTCTTACACAGAGAAATTAAACTAAAAATTATATTAATTTTAAGATGCCTAAATTACATGACTAGACTAGACTCATTTCATAAACACGACTCGGCAATAAATATTTTAAATAAAGAAAATGCATTGCTAATAGGGATCATAATTATTCCCTATTTATTACCAAAGTAGAAAATTTTAATTACCATATAATAAAAACTAAATTTCTAATTCATTGCAGATGCATCGATCTTGATTTTTTTTTCAATTTATTTTCATTTATCATGGATGCACCAATTTGGAATTTATAAGCAATTTACCTTAATGCATTATTTGTTTTCTTGTATGCATCAAGAAAAACTCGAATCCTGACGAGTTAACGACTTCTCTCTTTTTTTTTCTGTTATGAATCTTGGATTGTAAAAAAGTAACAAAAAGGGGGCAAAACTGAAGTTTGAGGATAATGGAGATAACTAATACCAAAACCGAACCACCAGCCTTTGACTCTAATATCAACTGAAAAAAATGTTGAACCAGGTAACACCGAACCTGAGGCAACTGACCTGACCCCACGGAAGTTTCATCGACGGTCGGGGTAAATCGGGAAGCGCTCACGGTGGGCAGCCCAGAAGCACATCAATCTACAGCGAGTGCTTCTCGATTTATCCCGACAACCGATGGGAAACTTCCATGGGATCAAGCCAATCACCCTAGGTTCGGTGTTACCTGATTCAATATTAATACCAATTGATGTAGCGAAAGTGTATAACAACCAAAGTATAACGAGTTGATTCACACAAAATAAACAGATGTTGCGGAAGTATGTAGTAATAAAGATTAACCTTTTGATTCACACAAAATTGCTAGGAAAATCTCAAAAATATGATAAACACAACACCAAAATCGAACTATGAAACCACCCAAGAACTTGCAACAAAGTTGATGAAGCGAAGCAGAAAATAACCTCACATAGAAGAATAACTCTCACACAAAGAAGTTAAATTGAAAATTATATTAATTCCAAGATGCCTAAAATTCAGAACTCTAGATGCCTTTTATAAACTCGACTTGACAATAAATGTGAAAATAAATATTTTAAATAAAGAAAATGCACTACTCTTAATAGGGATTATAATTATTCCCTATTTATTACCAAAACAGAAAATATTATTTTACCATATAATAAAAACTAAATTTCTAATTCATTGCAGATGTATTAATGTTGATTTTTTAAAATTTATTTCCATTTATCATGGATGAACCAATCCAAAATTTATCAGCAATATCCTTTTCTGCAATATTTGTTCCTCAAGAATTTAATTCTATTTAGAATTATTCAAAGTTGTCAAAGTTATTAATTTGTATAATTTATTTGAACTTTTAAAAAAGTTATTTGGTTTTTTTAGAAAACTCTACTAAGTTTTTATTAGAATGATTATGATTTTATTAGAAAATTTTATTATTTTATAAAGAAAAATTCATGCTATCAACCTATAAAAAGGGTTAGGATCCAACATATTGAATAAGTTTTTGAGTAAATATATTTTCAATTTCGTTTTCTCTGGGTGAGAATTAGTAACTTTCCTCTAGGAGAGAATTGTATTTTTATTCGCTAGTTGTGTTGGGTCGTATTGTTACTTGCTTGGAAGTAGATTCTTCCTTTTCAAAATAAATAAATAATCGGTTTATTAGACAAAACTGAATTTCTAGGCTAAAATTAATTGAACCACAATGTCACACATAACATAAGGAATACGGGGAAAAATAAAAAAGAATAATTCTAAGCAATGCCCTATATCGTATATGAATTATATTTGTAGTATTGACATCCAACTCTTGTGAATCTACACAAATACAAAAATAGACGGTCAAGATTCCCCTTCAAGAATGCTTTAAAATATGAAAATCGAACTTCTTACAAATATCTCCTTTTGAAGACTTAATAAATTTGATAATTAAGCATCAAAATTAATAAAGGTGTAATGATCTTAGACTACACACTCTCCCAAAATGACAATGTGTCTCTATGTTTTATCCTCTTGTGAGACATTGGATTGAAGGCAATATGCATGTAACTTGAATCTCACCATTTAACTTCATTGGTTTAATAAGACTCTCTAAGCTCTATCATGAGTTTTTTTAGACCAAATAATCTTATATAGCAAGAGCTAGTGTTTGTATTCTACCTCTACACTTGATCTAGCCACTACATTTACCTTTTATACTTTTCCAGCATCATAATTTCCTTATAGAAGGGACCTAGTAACCTGATGTAGATCATGGATCTATGGGAGAACTTGATTAATTCACATTCACTAATTATGTAATTTGAAAATAACCTCTATCACAATCATGATAGAGGAGATGCTTGTTGGGGCAATCTTTAGATACCTCCCAAATTCAAAGAACTTAGTAACCATGCTCAGAGGAAAAGATATGTTAAGCATAGTCATTATAACATAATATAATTCAATTTGTCAACTAATCTTTGATATATATTTTTGGTTTTGAAATAAGTATTTGAAATTCAGAAGGGCATATGAGGCTCATCTTTGTTAGCCATGCAAATTATGATCATAATTTGAGAAGGTATCCAAGATATACAACATTTAATACTCAGTAGTATTCTCTGCCATATGGTCTATAATGGGTAATGGGAAATAATTCTTTGGGTAAGATTTATTTAAATCAATGAAATCTACACATATCCACCACTTCATGTTAGGATCTTTGACTATTAGAGTGGCCAACTAGGTTAAGAATTCTATTACTTGATAAAATTCACTCTCATCAGCTTGTTTATCTCATTCATAGCTTCCTTCCTTTCTTTAGCAAACTTTCAACCCTTTAATATTACTCCGGAGAGATGCCCTCTAATTTCTCTAGAAATATAAGGCATGACTTTCATAGATTGGGAAAAGATATCTTTGTAATATTTGGAAAATTATAGTATACCCTGTATTTCATCCTTTCTCAATTCAGCTCCAACCTTTAGCTTTCTATCTCCACCTTCACAAATTCATGCTCTCTTGATAGCTGTCCCTACGGGATGCTCAGTTGACTAGAATTTGCTACGATAGAGCAAGGGATCAATTCCCGGCAGATTATGCCCTCAGAGGAAAAAACCCCTTCCTACCCTCTAGCCATTTGGTGGTCGACAATAAGCTTAACCTATGATTTACCTCCCTTCACATAACCTAGGACGAGCCGTGAATGAGAGATGCCTGAGATGAGCATAATCACCTTTGCTACAATGTTCTCTTGATAACTGAACTTTCAATCCTTTAATATTACTCTCTAGAAATATAAGGCATGTCTTTCATAGATTGGGCAAAAGATATCTTTGTAATTTTTGAAAAATTGCAGTATACCCTGTATCATAGCTATTTAAGGCGTGAGACGTCCAAAAGTGCATAGTTGTTATGAGGCCTGAGGCGTTAGGAGCAAGGGGCAAGGTGAGGCACACGCATCACTGAAGTAAGGCGCTTTGGGTATAAATTTATATAATTCAAACATATATAAAAAATTTCTGCGACATATTTCATTAACAAAATTATAACTCATAAACTATTAAACAATAATGTAAATATAAAATTCACTACCATTCAAATATTGAAATAGTTTATCTTCATAATCAAAATCAAACTTCAAAACAAACTTCAACTAATAAAAAGCCATACAAAGAGAAATAAGTTTGCAAAGGAGGTTGATGTT
>JBAMIB010000125.1:1215170-1234241 GCA_037177415.1 Kaempferia rotunda | reverse complement strand
ATGAGAGTTACAGAGATAAGAATATTAAGGTGGATGTGTGGATATACAAGAATAGACAGAATAAAAAATGATAACATTAAAGAAAAAGTCGAAATTGCATCTATTGCGGAAAAACTCTGAGAGACACGTTTAAGATGGTACGGGCATATACTTAGACGATAATTAGGCTATGATAAATATGAACATCAAACGAGGAAGAGGAAAATAACAAAAAAACTTGGTTAGAAACAATAAAATAAGATAAAATTTATTTAAGTATAGATGATGATATAGTAGGGGATAGAGCCCAATGGCACAAAAGGATCCATCCCCACCCAGTGGGATAAGACTTGGTTATTGTTTAGTACTAATTTAATCGTGTTTTATTAGGATCATATTTTAAAAGCTTAAAATTCAAATTTAATTCCGTATCTTTTCTCTCCCTCAAGCCCAACCACTCTCCACTCCCCCAATTCCTCTTGCTCATCTACAACGCTCGTCTTCCACTACTTGTGGCTGGTTCATCTCTCTATGTATGCTCATCTACAACACTCACCTTCCATCGCTTGCGGCCCATCCCTCAATCTATGTTTTTGAAACAAAACTTTCCTTCTTACATGTTTCTACGACATGTATCTAACATTATTAGTTATTGGTTAGTGTTAGTTGTTGGTACTGATTAACTAGTGATTCTTAGATTATACCTAATGTTTTCATATAGTTTGACCTAGTAACTACCAATCTTAGGAAAAACTTTACCGCTTTGTTTATCCACAAATGATATATTAAAGTAAATAAGAGAGACAAAACTAAGTGGATTTAAGGCAACACATAGTTATGCTTTAGGGTGGGAGTATTGTTTTTTGTAAGAAAGATAACTCCTCAAGAGTAACAATTGTGCAGCAAAAAAATATAGCTAGAGCTACAAGTTGCATATATATCTAGAAATAAACAGTCAAATTTGATAAAATAGAGTGAAATACTAACGAACCTTTGGTAGACCAGTACTTCCACTGGTATACATTATCACTCCAAGGTCTGAAGAAAGGGGTAGATCCGAATCAATAGACTTTTGCATACCCATAGTCTCTACTTCAGTAAATGAGGCGATGGTCCAACTGGTAATCTTCTTAGCCAATGAAACCTCACTAGCATCCTCATCAATATAAATGACCCGTTTTACAGAGTTAAGCTGTCCACTTATAGCAATCAATTTTTTCAGTTCCTTATTTCCACAGATCACTGTTGTGACTTCTGTCTGAATCAATCACAAAAGGCAATAACTAGGAATTGTTCCAGCAGAAATTTAGAAAGGCAGAAGGAAATTTCAAAGTAAAGCTGAAAAGAAACAGAACATCAAATAGTAGTTGTGACAATAAAATACATGTCAGATATATAAAGTAATGACTACATAAGTTAGGGATCTTAGAAAATCTCATGCTTTAGTGGGATTGAAGATCAGCTTTCGTTGTCAGTTATAAAATTTCCACACTATCAAAATTCTAGTAATATATTGAGGTATTATACTACAATTAATGATTTTAAAAGCAACAGCGGTTTCTATCAGAAATCTAAACAAGACAGGTTTATCATCAAGAAGCATGGACGTTATCTCAATCCCATATGATACAGAAAGAACAGAAACAACTACTGTGAGTGATAAATAAGAATGCCAATATAATGGAATCGCGTAAGTTATAATATACAGAACTTAGACTTTCCTAGGTTCCATTACCATCCCCAAGACTCTGCGATCCTGATTTATAGACAATTGTAATTCTTCATAAGACTTGTGAAAGGAGAATTAAAAAAAACTACCAAAACAAAAACAGATAAGTAAATATTTGATTAACTTAATTTGGTAATCTACAATTTCATTAATGCAATATTATTATTATTATCTTTTATAGATTGACTGATATTGGTATAGTAGAACTCATACACTTTTAAGTTGCTACATCCCTAAAAATACTTATCTAAACCAAGGTTCAAAACGCTGAAGTTTCAATTTTTGACTAGAACAATTTGGTTTTGATATGATGTTGATGTTGTTAGTCCGGGTGGATCAGCTAGAGGGGGTGAATAACACCAACAGATATTCCGATATATAGTGCTAGTGATAAATTGGAAATGGACATGGAAGGAGAAAGGAGATGAAGAGGCACAAGAAAATAAAATAATTATATACTTAATTCGGATTTTGTGTTCCATCTAAAATGATACAGTTATGGCATTAACTTGTATGAACACAAATTAAAAAATAAATATACCAATCTTAATTCATTTTGACTTAAAATTGTAGCAAATCAAAGGGCATTAAATGTTGGCGTGGCAAAATATTCATCAAACATTGTTGACAAAGTGACATGGAGATGTTATCTGTGTTGAGTAGTATCTGTCGATGGCACGGTACCAAACTTTAAACCATAATCCCAACTAAAATTAACTTGAACAATAGGATGTCCAAATCTAACACATATTGCAAGTTCTCTGAGTAAATTGTCTCATCCTCACAAAATGAAAGAAATTAGTTAGCATTTGTTAGAGGATAGAAGGCAAAGAGAGAACATGTTAATTATAATTTGAAACCTAAGAGGAGATACATGACAATTCTCTACCATTTGAATGGCGATATTGTTGCTATGTTGAAAGCTAGTTATGATGGACATGAACAAAATTACTTTGATAATATTTGCACATTAAAGAGAGTAAACTTAGAAAAGATTGTTTATAAGTCTATACAAGAAAGCAAAGAAGAGATAATGCAGCACAAGAAGAGGGATGTATGGGGGTAAAAATTTGAAATTTAGTCTAATGATGATGAAATGGCCCTAGAAAATTTAGACATCACACCAAAAGGATCCTAAACGACATACCCTTGGGAAAATTGAATCACAAATCTTGAATCTTAGGCTTTCACATATTTGCACTCTTATTTTTTGATATTGCAATGATACAACAAAAATATTTATAATAATAAATGGACTCTTATAGCAGAGGAAAGAAAACATAAATGACTCCTAAATTGACACTTAAGATTGCTTACCAACAATAGAGCATTTTGACCAAATTTAAAAGTCTAAACTTTTCACTCTTCCATTTCCAAAACTTCGGATTTTCAAACAAAGGCTACTTACTTTCCTTTCCAAATAGGCTCATCATTATTCAGACTATGTCAAATTAAAAATTGAGCTTTGGAATCTTTGCTTCTACGCTTAAATTTTTTGAGAAGACTAATACTTGTCTCCATCAACTATCTCAACCAATAAAAAAAACTCATCCTTTAGCGAGTTAAAAGCATGAATTTTTTTAGAATGTAGTTCACATACATTTACAAAATGATTGTGCCTTCGATTTGAGAATATATTTAAGAGAGCCACCTTTTTAGGCACAATCAGATGGTCAATTCTTCTTTCAATCTCTTCATGTTCCCAGTATGAGGTACGGCCGTCAAATGTTAATAATACCTATTTTTGCTATGTTTGTTGGTAAATCAAGTATATAAGTATTAGACTTTATTTTCTTTAGAATCTTATATGGATCAGTTTTCTTTAAGTTTCTTGCAAATCCTTTTAGGTTAACCTTCAAGCCTGAAACATAACCATATCACCATTCTTAAGTTCAACATGTGTCTTACATCTTTTTGTTATTTTGTTTCATCTTCATGCTCCACTCCAATGCGTACACCCTTTTCAAGACAACTAGAAGTCATACGGTGTGTTTAGCAACCAATACTTTAAGCATTTAGCCATTTACTTTCCTTCAAACAAGTATTTGCTACCCTTGATTTTAGGTTTAAGTAATTGTAAATGCAGTTTAAAGTCGTTATGTCAATTAAATGTATTGATAGGTCCAACTTTCACTTGATGGTTTGTTTCATGTAACCTTTTTTACATCCAACCAACCGTTGAAACTATAAACTTTTTACCAACTTAATACCCCAAGTACTCCCTATCCAATGCAACTTGGCAACCTAGTAAAAGTGACTATCTTAACAATTCCCTTCTTATTTCAGGCATCAAACCAGGTCAGCATCTACAACAATGACTCCTTGTCTTTAATTCATCGAAGTTCTATATATATTGAGATGATAAGTTGATCGCATAGTTTATCATAACAATTTGTTGGCAAATACTTCTCTCTTAGTTTAGCCTGATCTCCTGCGATAAGCTAATTGGTGTTTACCTCATGCTACTTCAAATTGATATGTTGATTGCATAGTTTATCACAACAATTTGTTGGCAAATACTCCTCTCATAATTTAGCCTCCTCTCCTACAAAGCTAATTGGTGTTTGCCTCATTCTCCTTATGTCTATTTAAACATTGCTCCACCATATTTTTGCTAAACCCATGAACTCTATTAGGCAAAGCTTACTCTATGATCATGTGTCCTGTAATAGCAATCAAAATATTTTTATGTTCTTGGAAGTCAATAAAATAGAGAAGGGTCCACTCTCCCTTCGAGATCTTTGTGATACTCCATATCTTCCTTGTCTCAAAGAATCCTCTGGGCCACTAAGAAAACAAATGTTGTTGCTAAATTGTAGGAAGCCATTCTTGAATTTGGTTGTTGTTTTGTTTGTCTCTGATATTTATCCTTTGTAGACTATCAACTTATTCCACTAGATGAATATTTTATCTCACTGAGTCTTTCTGAACCTAGTAGACATATTAACTTGGGTTCTAACCAATATAATGCAACACAGTTTTAACGATGTGTTGTAGGAATCTAAAAGTTAGTTTATGAATGTTGAAAGGGTTATAGAAAGCTTCTGCATCAGGCAGATTGTATCACACAATCTTAAAACTAAGACTTACAAAATCACTTTAATTGATGGACTCTCATAAATCCATATTCCAGCACTGCATATTTATAGTAATAGATGGACTCTTAGAACATTGGAAAAAAAACATAAAAGACTTACAAAATCACTTTAATTGACTGAAACTTCTTGTAAAGAATGAAGACACCTGAGTAAATTAAAATCACTCCTTGATTTTCCCAAAAATGGATTTTCGAACAACGAACTGTTGGATCTTACACTACTTCAAAAAAATGTGTATCATATCCAAAGTATGTTAAACTAAAAATTAGGCATTAGAATCCATTTTACAAACTTTTAGAGATGATAATTTTATTAATGATCAACTCCTAAAATACAGTCATGGAATTCCCAAAATTAAATGGTAGTCTGGCTCCCAATTGTGGTTATAAAAAAATATATACCAATAGAGTTACAAAAAGTGAAGCATCGATAGCCATGTGCAAGATCAACCTCATCATTCAATTTTATGATGACAGATTTTTTTAATAGGTGATAAGTGTAGGATTGGTGATGAACGTAGAATCATTGACATGTCTAAAAGGTGTGATGAATAGTGGAAACTTAAAATTTAAATTGATTCAAATATTGATGGAGTCAAAGATGGAGAACAAGTTGCAACTCAACAAGCTAATGATGGGGATCAAATTAAGGTTATGGAAGAAAAAGAGCATCCAACTCTACATATTCTTGATGATCCATTACGCATATATGGACACTCAATTACAAGGACTAAGGCTAAAAAGATGAAGGAAACACTTAATGTGCTAAATGAAGATGTTAAGACCAAAACTACAATTGAAGCATATTTGACCACCAGCAAGTCATGCAGATTAGTCAACCTAATTCAAGCCTTAAGATGAACTTAATTAGCCACCGAAATTCCATTTCTATATAGTATGAACAATTTTGAATTGTAAGCTCAATTTCTACCTTTATTTGGATTGTAAAGGTGACTTAAGTTCAAATTAGCTATGTAGTCTACATAGGCCTTTCTAAATGGGCTTCCTAGCCTTTTAGAGTTTTTAGATCCCCGTACAAGGGAG
The DNA here is from genome assembly GCA_037177415.1 of Kaempferia rotunda. Classification (NCBI taxonomy): domain Eukaryota; kingdom Viridiplantae; phylum Streptophyta; class Magnoliopsida; order Zingiberales; family Zingiberaceae; genus Kaempferia; species Kaempferia rotunda. The sequence goes on along the minus strand of JBAMIB010000125.1, from coordinate 1,228,392 downwards.
TGGCGGCCACACGTGTAATTGTTGGCTTATTTGCAATCTAAAGCATAGTGAGGCTCTCACTTATTGGTTGTTGGTTCTTCAATGAATTAGTTCTTATCAATGCAATCCCTTATGACATTAAAAGACTTATCAACCTAAATCTCAAAGTTGTGGCGTCTTTCATCTCATATACAAAGATTTCATACTTTCTTAAGCATTGGGTTGAGATTCTTTTCATCCATTTTATCGATTTAAATTTTCTTTGTTTCTTCTTTCAATTTGTTGTGGGTTCATGAGACATCCTTCTCCTTGGGTTCACAACAGCTGGTATCAAAACTTTGGTTCTTTGTAAATCAATGTTGTTGTCCTTTTCTTCTTTTACTTTAATCTTTGTTATAATTTTTATCTATTTTGTTTATCTTTTGATATTTATTGTTATCATTCAAATTTTATTTGCCTTGTTACTATCAAGAGAGAGAGAGAGAGAGAGAGAGAGAGAGAGAGAAGAGAAAAAAAGGAAGGCCAAAGTTTTAAAAAAGAAAGTAAAAAAATAAAAAAAAAACAAAAAGAGAAACAAAAGAGGGAGCCGAGATGGGACTTATTTTATCGTTGTTATTGTTATACTTGTAATTTCTTCTATTGCTCTTTATCTTTCAATTCTGTATTTCCTTTTCTACTCATAAATTTTCTTTAGCACTTATTTCAAGTATCTTTAACTTTCAATTACACATTTTCATTAAGTTTTGCCTAGATTAAATTTAACAAATTTCCTTTCGGTACTTATTTCAAGCATCTTTATCTTTCAATTTTGCATTTCCTTTAAGTTCGGCCTAGATTCAATTCTAGTAAATTTTCTTTCAGCACTTAATTCAAGTTTATCTGCATTCTTCTTTGAATTCCTATTTTTTATCTTAATCATTATTCTATACCCTTTAAAATTTTCAATTAGTCAAATGAAGGCTCACCGGGAATTACCTCAATTCCAAGTTCTTTAAAGAGTTAACCATAGTGAGTTGAGTGACAACATATTACTTTAATAGCGACAAGTGAAGAAGCAAAGCTTCGAGAATCACTTGATCAGCGTGCCTTGAAACAACATGAAAAATAGATTTAATCAAATCATAGATAGATTGGAGAGGCAAGATGTTGATTGCAAAGGAGTCAAAAGTTGATGGAATTCCTACACAACGGGATAGGCAACAAAACCTTGATGACAATGATGATGAAGATGGTGTTTATGAGGACACTGATGAAAGAACTTCCTGTGGCAGATTTGGTAATGCTAGAATTGGTGGTAGGAAGGATGAATGATCAAGTTGATAGCAACTTAGGAAATATCAGATGAAAATTCCTTCATTTTCGGGTAAAAGTGATCCAGAAGCATATTTGGAGTAGAAAAATAAAGCCAAACTAGTGTTCTATTTCCACAACTAGTGTGAAGAAAAAAAGGTATAACTTACTATTGTTGAATTTATTGATTATGCAATTATTTGATAGGGTCAGATAATTCTAAGCAAGAGAAGAAATTGAAAGATATCCATTGACACTTGGGAGGAGATGAAATTTAGTATGAGAGAGAGGTTCATTCCATCGCATTACTATTGAGATTTATACTAACGGCTACAAGGTCTAACCCAAGAGTCTAAGAGTGTGAATGAATACCACAAAGACATGGAGATTTCTATGGTTCAGGCCAATATGGAGGACCGAAAAGCAACCATGGCATGAATTTTGCAAGGCATGAATCCAAAAATTGTAAATATATTGGAGTTGCAACATTGTGGAGCTTGAAGATATGGTGCATATGTCCATGGAAGTTGAAAGATAATTCAAAAGGAAGGGTTCAACCAAGAATGTGCAGAGTTCTAATTCATCCACTTGGAAATCTTGCTGAAGCAAAAGAGATATAAAGTTGCATCTAAGAGTAAGATCAAGTTTCTAAGAATAAAGATGCAAGTTCTACTTTGGTCAAAGATAAAGAACCTATCCAATCTTCAAGAAATAGAAATATTAAATACTTTAAGTGCTTAGGAAGATGGCATATTGCATCACAATGTCCAAACAAAAAAAGTTATGATTCTGAAAGAAAGTAGTGATATTGAAATTGACAACACTGCCTTGCCACCATTAATGGAAAGTTATGGAGATGAGTATCCAATTGAAGGTGAAGCCCTTGTCACTGGGCGTGCTCTAAATGTGCAAGTGAAGGAAGAGGATGAAGAACAACAAGACAATATATTTCATACCCGTTTTCACATTAAAGACAAGGTATGTAGTATGATTAGATAGATGTGGAAGTTGCACTAATGTAGCTAGCACTATCTTAGTTAAGAAATTAAGTTTACCTACCACTAAACATTCTAGACCTTATAAACTACAATGGTTGAATGAGTGTGGGGAAATAAGGTCAATAAACAAGTGTTGGTTTCATTTTCCTTTGGTAGGTATCATGATGAGGTGCTTTGTGATGTAGTGTCAATGCATACAGGTCATTTCCTTTTAAGTAGGTCATGGCAATTTCATAGGAAGGTCATGACGGGTTCAAAAATAAGCATTCTTTTATTATGCATAGTAAACTTGTAACTTTTGTACCATTAACTCCTATGAAGATCAATTGAGGAAAAAAAATAAAAGTGAAAAAAGAAATGAACGTGAGTAAAAAAAAGATTGAGGGGAAAAAAGAAAATGACAAAAGAAAAAAAGTGGGAAAGAAAAGGAGTATGAGAAAAGAAAAAAGTAAGGATGAGAGGAATGGAAAAAAGAATGAAAAAGAAAATAAAGAAAATTTTAAAAATCAAGAGAGGAAAAAAGGGAGTTTTTATACATAAGAAAGAGAGGTTAAGAGAGCTTTTTATTCTCAAAAGCCAATGATTTTACTTTTACACAAGGAGGCTTGTTTCAACACTAACAATCTTAACCCTATTTTGTCTAGAATTGTTAACTCTCTTTTGTAGAAATTTGGTGATGTATTTCCGGATGAGATTTTGATGGATTGCCACCACTTAAGGGAATAGAACACCAGATTGATTTTATTCATAGAGCAATAATTCCTAATCGGTTGTCCTATCGGAGCAATCCCGAGGAGAAAAAGGAGCTTCAAAGGTAAGTCTAAGTCTTGATGAGGAAAGGGTATGTTCAAGAAAGTTTGAGTCCTTGTGCAATTCGTATTTTGCATGTGCCCAATAAGGATGGAACTTAGAGAATGTGACTATCAACAAAATTACGATAAAGTATAGTCATCTTATTACTAAATTAGATGATCCGCTAGATGAATTACATAGTTCTTCCATTTTCTCTAAATTCATTTGACGTCCGGCTATCATCAAATTCGCATGCAGAGATGAATGGAAAATTGCTTTTAAGATTAGGTATGGTTTGTACGAATTGTTAGTCATGTAATTTAATACACCTAGTACTTTATGAGATTAATGAACCATATTTTGTGTGTTGATATTAGGAACTTTGTAGTAGTATATTTTGATGACATATTGATTTATAGCAAAAATTTAGATAAGCATCTCAATCATTTACAAAAAGTTCTTGTTTTGCGAAATGAAAAGTTATATGTTGAATCATTGAAGCATTTAAAGAACCAAAGTAAGTTGAATCAACTTCATGCATAATGGGTGAATTTAATTGAATCTTTTCCGTATGTGATCTGACCAAGTATAAACGATGTACGAAAAACACTGTTGTGGATGTTTTGTCTAGAAGGTATACCTCTCTACTTTAAAATACATTAAGCATCTATAATCTAATGATCCTGACATTGAAAATATGTTTGAAGTTTGTGAACATGTTGTATTTGGGAAGTTTTTCTGCATGAGGGATTCCTTTTTAGGGTGAATAGGTTGTGTACCAAATTGTTCGTTGATGGGAATCATTAGTCCAGGAGGCTCATGGTGGGGGACTAATGGGTCATTTTGGAGTAAGAAAAACTCTAAAAGTTATGGTTGAGCATTTCTTTTGGCCTCACATGAAACAAGATGTACTCGAGTTTTGTGAGAAGTGTATCACATGTCTGTAAGCAAAATCTAGATCTTTACCTCATGGATTGCATACATCTTTTCCAATTCCTAGTAAACCTTGAGTTGATTTTTCCATGGATTTTGTTGTAGAAATACCTAAGTCAAAACGACGTATGAATTCTATTTTGTGGTTATAGACAGATTTTATAAAATGACTCGTTTTATTCCTTACAAGGAATCAGATGATGCTAACTATATTCCTCATCTATTCTTTAGGGAGATCGTGCGGCTTCTCTAACTATATTCTTGATCTATTCTTTTAAGGAAATCGTGTTGCTTCATGGAGTGCCTAGGAGCATAGTTTCAAATCATGATGTTAAGTTCCTAAGCTACTTTTGGAAGACATTGTAGGGAAAGTTGGGTGCAAAGCTTTTGTTTTCTACAACTTGTCATTCACAAACAAATGAACAAATCGAACACTACTTTATTGCGAGTTATCATTCAAAAGAATTTAAAAGATTGGAAGATTGTTTACCAAATATTGAATTTGCTTATAATAGATTTGTGCATACTACTAATAATTTTTCACCTTTTTAAGTTATATAAGTTCAACTTTTTAACCCCTTTGGATTTGTCACTGTTGTCTATCTTTTGAGCGCGCTAGTTTAGATGGTACAAGGAAACGCCAAGTTTGTGAGGCAAATACATGAGAAAGTTCAGTTGTAATTTTGTAAATTGAAAAGAGGACTGAACAATATGCTAAGCAAGCTAACAAGGAGTGAAAGAAAGTGATCTTTGAACTTGGAGATTGGGTTTGAGTTCAAAACTTCAAATGAGAAAGGATACATTCCTTGCTAAACATCGTACCAAGTTACATCCACGAGGAGATGGATCATTTCACATCATTGCTAGAATCAACAATAATGTCTACAAACTTAACTTGTCAGGTGAGTATAATGTGAGTGATATATTCAATGTTTCTTATTTTTCTCCCTGATGTAAGTGATGAAGATTTGAGGACAAATCCTTTTGAGGAGAGAGAGAATGATGGAGTCAAAGATGGAGAACAAGTTGCGGCTCAATAAGCTAATGATGGAGATCAAGCTAAGGCCATGCAAGAAAAGGAGCATCCCACTCTAGAAGTTCTTGATGATCCATTATGCATCAATGGAGGCCCAATTACAAGAGCCAAGGCAAAAAAGATGAAAAAAAAACATTTAATATGACAATTGAAAATGTTAAAACCAATGGTACAATTAAAGCAGATTTGACCAAGAACAAGTTATGCGGCTTAGTCAACCTAATTCAAGCCTTAGGCTAATTAGCCACTCAAATTTGAATTGTAAGCTCAATTTATATCTTTATTTGGGTTGTAAAGGTGACTCAAGTCCAAATTAGCTATGTTCTACATAGGCCTTTTCTAAATGGGCTTCCTTTTAGCATTTTAAAATTTTTAGATCACCCTATAACTATAAATAAAGGAGGTGGCGGCCACACATGTAGTTTTAGCTTATTTTTAATCTGAAGCAGGGTGAGGCTCTCACTTATTGGTTCTTCATTGAATTAGAACTTAACAAGGCAATCCCTTGTGGCGTTCAAAGACTCGTCAACCTAAATCCCAAGGTGTAACGTCTTCCATCTCCTATATCAAGGTACGTGTTTTCTTAAGCACTGGGTCAAGGTTCTTTTCATCCATCTTACCCATTTAAACTTTCCTTGTTTTTTCTTTCAATTTGTCGTAGGTTCTACATCCTTCTAGGGTTCACATCAAATATTCTTGTATAAAATGTAAGGCTCAAAGCATGTTAGGAATCAATTAGAGTGAAATATACAATGGAAATAACACAAATAAGAAATAAGAACAATGCCAATTACTATCAGTCCTACTCCATGCCTATGATAATGAATTTCTCCTTTGACAAGGTGGAGAAATCTTGTAAAAATCAACTATACTTTATTTTTCAAATAATAAAACAAATTAACCATAAGAGAAAAATAAAAAAAATCCAATACGAAAATAGAAAGAAGCTTTCAAGAGCTAGGTATGGAAGTCGCAAGCTCATTTCAAGTTGTTGACAGCTCTTAGAAACACGAAAACTAAGGTTATAGTACAAGAGTTCTCTTTCAAAGTCCCCTTGCACCCCTATTTATATTCATAGACCAGTATAACACATATACTCTATTGAATCCAATTGACTCAAATATCCTCTAATCGACTGAAATGCTTCTCTAGTAGACTAAAATGCTTATAAGTTGGCACAATACCTCTTCAGTCAGCTCAAATCTTCATTTGTCAACTCAACTATTTAAGTTTGAAACCTTATCTGCCAATAGATAAGGTTTTTAGTTGACTTTATTCTAGTTAAATTGACTCAAATCTACATCAACCGACTCAATAGGATAACTTCGCAACCTTATATACTAGTGGATAATATTTCCAGTCAGCTCCAATCTCTTTTAGTCAACTTAAATGGTAGTTGCTACGAACCATATCCTTCCAATGAATCCTTATTAAATCAACTCGAGACTTATTCAGTATTCAATTCAAACAAAGAACACTTTATTTCTAGCAATCGATTATTCAATCGAATCAAGTTGAAACGGACTACTTCAATTCTAAAGAGGAACGTCTAAGATTGGCTACCAAGTTAACTTGAAAGCCTAAGATCGACTACCGAGTTAACTTGACTATTCAGTTAATGAATTTGCTTAGAGATCATGAGTTAACTCAAGACTGAGCTCATTCGTTGATTATAGTCTAGAACACTTATTACTTATCGAGTACAATCCTAAGTAAAATTTTATCCAGAACATCTAAGATTACATTCAATCCTAATGTCTCAAGACTCACTTGCATTCATTAACAAGCATATGTTGTGCTACTGATCAACCTGGACCTTTTGAGAATCCTACCAAAACGTATTGGTCTTCTTCATTTACATCTATCAATAGCTATTAAGGATCTCTATCTACCAAGACCTCTTAAACTTCTGCATCTACCAACACCTCAACACCTATTGTTCTTTCTCCATCAACCAAAATATTATTGGAATTTCTGATTGCCCATTAGACTTCTTCATCTATTAAGATCTTTTAGACCCATTTTCATCCGACGACATTTGATGAACTTCTCCATCTGCTAAGAACTCATAGTCTTTTCTATCACTTAGATCACCTTTACCCTACTTGAACGTCTCCAACCTTAACACCTGTTGAGTCACCATTACATTTGCAATTTCTGCACTAGTACACTTGACAAACATAACAAACTAAGCTTAAAGTAAACCATTTATTAACTGCATCAAAACATCCTTCTCTAACTCGACTACTTAGGCCATAATTGCACTAACAATCTCCCTTTATTCATTGTTATCTGCCAAATATCCATTCAAACTTAACCTACTTCCAAGTTCCAACCGTAACACGTGTTGAGTTATCACTGCATAGGTGTAGTTACCTTTTAAATTTTTACACCTACACACTAGTCAAATATATCAAAATACCAAGCTAAGTCCACTACCTTAAACCTTTTCCATTCATATCAAAATAACTTGGCTGGACTCAATCACTAGAGTGCATAGTTGCACCAACTATATTCCTTTTTGATGTTTGGCAAAATCTTAAAGTAATAGAATGGTCCTTTTATTTTCCTTCCCAATTTCTAGCTCATTTAGGGTAATAAAAAAGAATTCCCCTTTAACCATTTTGGGGGTAATAATTTAAATTTTACTTTTGCTCTTCCTTTGACACATTTAGAATATGAGGAAAAAAAATTCTATTACATGAAATAAAATAAGTACATTAATTAAAGCATGTAAACAATCATAAATTTTAAAAATCTCTATCTCACTTAAAGTGACATCTCCCTAAAATATGATAGTTTTCTCCCATTATTTAATGTTTCTCCCATAAATTTTCTATTATTGTATTATTAAATATGTCATAAATGTAATAATAATCAAGTTTAGTAGTTTTGGAGTCTAGTCAAATTTTAAGAGAGTACAAATATTTAAAAAATTCAATATAAAACATTGTCTTTATATTTTCTCGTAATGTCAATCAACCATTTAATTGACTGCTTCAGCCGTTCAGTCAATTGATTGCAATGTCAATCAACTGAATATTATCTCAGTCGACTGAGTATTACAATGTTCAGCAATCCAAATTCATAAATTTGTTAAAAGTTTCATGTAGTTTAAAAAATCATGAAATTTTACAAAGATGCGTACCAAAGAGGAATCTATCAGGAAAAAAATTAATAAAAACAGTTTTTTTAATGATACTAAGTTGAAAATGATTTAAAATAGTCATTTAAAATTAATGTAATAAGTAATCAGGAATTAAGAATTCAAGGCTTATCATATCGATTAATTTCTAACAATGCAATTTCAACAATAAGTGATCTCTTAGCATGAACAAAATCTAGAAAATATATAACTAACTATTTTTCTTAAAGATGCATCCACCAACCATCTTAGAGATCCAAATCCTTTAGTCTCAATCAATTCACTAGATATCCAGTAGTAACAACTCTTCTTAGGTCCTTTAGCCAAAATATCATCAAACCATATAGATATAGCTTTCCCTTAAGCTATAGTCTCCGCTTAAACTATGGTATACTTTCTCACCCATAATTTGGTATCTCTCTCTCTCTCTCAAATGCTTCAAATTTTCATAAATCTGGATACCAATGTACTATCAAACCATCAATCTTAATATAGTTAAACATATCAAATATCAAAAATCTTAATTTTTCTTACGGTTTTGATCAATTCAACTTCTTATTCAGTCAACTAACCAACCAATTAGATTTGCTCGAAGATCTCGACTTATCTTAAGAGCTCATTTGTCAGTTCCTTGGTAAGGTACATGTGTAAGTTAAAATTCAACTTTAAAAACTAAGATTATAGTCGCTTGTAATAACTCAAGACTCACTTGTCTTCTCCAATGATATTTGGAATGCTTTTGAATGTTTTGATCAAACTCACCTTTCAAGCATCCTACCAGTACCTATTGGTCTTGGTATCTACAAAACCTCTTAGAATACTATCAATAACTATTAAGCTTCTCCATCTACGAAGACCTTTTAGATTTTTGCATCTACTTAGTCGCCAACACATATTGGTCTTTCTCCAACTACCATGGGGCATTTGGACTTTTCTATCTGTCAACATGTTGTACTTCATTATTAAAACCTTTTAAATAAACATTTCCATATAATAAACATTTATTGGACTTTCTTATCTACCAAGACCTCTTAATAACAATAGTCTAACTTAAAACTTTTGTCAACCACATCAAAACAATCTAAGCAAATTCAACCATTTAGGTTATGATTACACCAATAATGAAAACTTGGTTTATCCTCCACTAAGAAATTGGTGTCTTATTCATGATCATGTACTTGTAATTTTTAAGATTTATTCATTTTTTAATATCTTTTATTATCTCATTTATTATACAAGCTTTTTTTTCTTGCTAATTTATATCCACAAATCCTTCTAATCCAATATGACAGTGTTCAAGCATTTGGGATCAATATTGAAATGACATTGGAGGACATGCTTTCTAATAATTAAAGAATTTATTTTATTTGATTTATTCAAAACTAGTTCAAATGAATATCAATTTTAATTTTGTTACAACATAAATTGCATATAGGGATCATATAAATCATATCACATTTTGTCCTATGATATTTCGTTCTACCACCTCGTCAAGAGCTAAGTCCTGTATATTGCAGCCAACCACATATGAGGATCACCTGAGATATATATCATGTAGTCATTTGTGGTCAACATCTAGGCCTTTCTAAACCATGAGAGAACTATTAACTATATACCAATAAATAGTAATGAAATACAATAGAGAATAGACAAGTAAAAACTTAAATGAGGATGATAAATAGTTGTCATATATTAGTGTGATAATCAAGAGACAATGAACAACTATTTGTAAGGGAAACTTCTTGAAAAAACAAACCTCAGTTTATGCTCCATTAAGAAATCATCATATATTGATGATCCTGTAATTTTTTACAGTTTAATATTTATTTCTTAATATTAGTTTAAAGAACATTTCATGAAAAATAAGAAGCATCATTCTTTGGATTCATTAAACTATCTCTATTTAATATCATTTTCCATTTTTCATTTTTTCCCACAATTTCCAATCAGCAGATCCTACTGATATGATTAGATTCCCATAATACCTAGATTTCTGAAACAACCAAAACCAATATTGACAACAATTAATGGCAACCTTGCTCAATAATAGTCAAGGATTTTATTTGATTTTGTTCAACCACTGTTTGAGTAGACAAGAACAGTATGTTTTTCTTTTGGATGTCTGCATATATAGCAACAGAAACTGCAAAAATGACAACATAGACTACATATGCTACACATACATTGTCTGATCTTGTATGTTGAAGCCAACTTCATATGATAATTGCATAAGCTTTAAGTGGTGTAGTTGCCTATTGTAAACACTTAGGCTCTTTTCAAAACCATGAAGAAAAGTTTTAACTATTGATCCAACAAATTATATTAATTTTAAAAAAATACTCTTGGCCAAATAATTATTCTTCAGATCAAAATATTAACACAGAAGATCGAAGAGAACTACATCTAACTAAAATCTACTCTAGAGAAATACAAAAGACAAATAGAATCTCAAAAGAGCATTACTAATAATTACTGTGCATCGGCATGATAATCAAATAGATAGTGAATAACTCTGTAATGGGAACATTTTGAAAAATCAAACCTCATTTAACGAGTGACAAAGAGCCTCCTCCCCCAGTGAAGCATATATAGTAACAACTGTAATATTCTGCCTAAAGCAAGCCTGTTTAATATAAAATTCAACCATATTAGGATTGCTGATGGATGAATCTCAGAAGAAAATGATCAGAGAAATAGATTCTCTTGTCATTTTTAAATTTTACAAGTGAAATTAATATGGATTAAAATATCATAACTATTCATGTATTGAAGCGTGAATCAGAAACTCAAAACCTAAGTGTATTTGCATTAAATAAGCATGTTAATCTCATACCTAAACTTATTAGCTTCAGTTTCACTATCTGTTATATTGGTATATTACATATTGATGAATATTCTTATAATCTATATTGTCCAAAATGATCCCTCCATTTAGTCAAAAAGTAATCTTATAAGGCACTACTGGGGAAAAAAAAGAAAATAAATAGTGGTAACTGAACATGTCAGAATGGTAAATGGTAACAAGGGTGGGGGAGAGGGAAAGTGACAAAAATGTACACGAGTGTTTAAGCGACAGAATTTTGTGTCTCCCCCTCCAAAACAACCCCCCCCCCCCCAAAAAAAAGAATAATAATAATAATAAGGAAAAAGGAAAACACAACAAAATAAAAATAAAAAGGGGAGGAAATCACCTGCAAGGAAATAAACCATTCAGCTCGTGTATCAGCAAATATTCCAACACGTTCATTCTTTATGTGACCGAGTTGGATCATACCAGATGCAAAACTGCAAACAGTTTTGAAAGCTTGAGCATAACTGATCCATTCATAGTTTCCAAGATGAAGTTTCTCAAAGGATCTCCCATCCTGGTTCACTTCCATTTCACGTGTCACAAGCTTCCGAGATCCAAGTAGAGGCTTGTACGGAAATCTTTTACATGATTGCTCAAAAAGATCAGCCAGTGTTGAGACCCCTTCCCAAAATGACTCCATTGGAGATGTGAAACGGTGGTTGCGAACTGCATATCCAGGCTCACCGCCAACAACAGCTGGCACCCCTCGCTTTTTTTCACTAGTTGATCTTCGAAATACAAGTGAAGCTATAAGTGGAACCAAGACGCCGACAATATATGGGTTCATCTTTCAATATAAGCAATTACTATGTTGTTCAATCTTCAAGATCGAATAAGATTTTTGAAAGGATTTGATGATGCCACCAAATCTGGAAAAAAAATAAAAATAGAAAATAAATAAAATAAAATAAAATGGTAATTCTAACTGCAAAAAAAGGGAAGTTAAATTTGTTATCCTTTAAAAACAAGAAAATTCATATTTGTTATAATGAAAGTTAAACTTTCATAGGTCCTTGTGAGTATTTTAAATTTTCACATGTATAAAATGAAAATGATATATATTAAAATCATTATAAATTGAATAAATAACAATCTTGGATATATAATCTGCACATAGCTGATGAAGTTTATCATACTTATCTTCGTATCAAGCATATTTTACTTTTAAATTCAAGCCATAAGTACAAATGGTTTTGACGAACGCCTGAATTGCATGTTTGTGTGTTCTTGAACCTTGGAAGGATATTTATGTTCAAAAATCAATAACTTGGATATTTATGAAACCAACAGAAACAGAGGATATAGCAATGTAGTAGGACTTACAAGATGAAGATAATAAAGGGTATTAAATGCTTATCCATTTGTGTTCTATGTACGCTAATTATAAGGGTATTAATTGTGGCCTGCACGATGCAGTAGTCAACAAAATTTTGTCACGAGTTCACAGACAAGAAGCATCAAAGGTGAGAAAAGAAAAACAAGAAGCACTCGATTATCAACCAGATTGTTTAACCTCTTCCGGTTAGTATGACAAGCAACAAAAGGAAATCTAGGGTATGAGTTTAGACGAAACCAAGTTGGTTTTTCCCATCCTCGCAATATCCGACCAGATCAAGCAAGACAGTGAACGACTTAAACAAGAGCGCGAAGAAAATATTAGCCAATCTCTCGAAGCAGAAAGCCGATCAAGCATGGCAGTACTAGATTGAGTCAAGTAGAGCGTACCTAAAAGGGTGTGATTGGCCACGAACAGCGGCGAGAATGAAAACCTAGACGGGATGGGTAAGATAGGAGCGTTTATGGAAAGACGAGGCCAGCGGGCGGAAAGACCGAGGAGCAACGAGGTTGGGATCTCAGTCAAATGGGAGTCGGAGTGGGTGGGCGTCGACTTAACGCCTTCTTGTCCAATGGCTCCAGCCGCTCCGCGACAATTGAACCCCAATTTTCTTTTTTTTATTTACCAACCATGAATTTAAGTTGGGCTTCGTCCGATTAGTCCACTCCCATTAAATAATTTAAGCAATTAGAATTTTATTAATCCAAATTCATCATGGGTCAATCCGTCTAAGCCCGCGACATGCACGTGTCAATCCGCGATGGGCTTAAGTTGACCCATGGGTTAAGACACTCATGTAAGTCAAGTTTTATATCAATTTATTATCTTTTCTTATTATGATTTTAAAATAAAAATATTATTT
>JBAMIB010000125.1:1141999-1159013 GCA_037177415.1 Kaempferia rotunda | reverse complement strand
ATGTCATCGCATCGCGGCGTTCTCAAAATCGCGAACAACTCGACACCGAATCAAACTCAAACCCTAAACTTCCGCCTCGCCGAAGCGCCGCCCTCATCGCGGCGTTCTCTCCCTCGCCGAAGCGCCGCCTCTCCGCTCGCTCTCCCTCACCGCCAGCGGACTCGCTCTCCCTCCCCGCGAGCCCTTCTTGTCTGCTAGCCCTCTACTTCCTCTCCGCGAACCCTAGTCGGGCGAAGGAGAAGGAACGAGATCTCTCCGCAAACGATTTCTCCCGTGGCGATCTCTCTCTCGCCGAGGCTCCGCCTCCACCTCCCGGTCCTCTCTCCAGATCCACTCCAGATCGAAGTGTCGTCTTTCCCCCTTTAGTTTACTCAAACTGCCGAAGCTCCTCCACCTCCCTCTCTCTCTCTCTCAGCTACACGTCTTCGCCGTTAGGGATCAATGAGGTTATTTGTTTTCCCTAGATCTCCTTTTCTTTTCCTTTTGTTGACCTCCAATTGTGCTACTTTTTAATCACACTGAAGCAGGGTTTTCTCTGTAATTAGACAGAATAAGAACGGGAAGGAAAAGGAACGCACAGAACAAAAATTTCTCAATTTGGAGAAATTTAGAGATCCTTAAGCAGAGTTATCCACCAATAGTTGAAATTATTTCTACTTTTATATTTGAAGTTACTTTCCCATTATCATTTTAGCCACCTTATAAGTATAATAGTCATCTTCTTGATGGTTCAATCTTTTAGATTGTCCATATCTAACTTCCTTATTTACTCACTTACCTACTTATGGTTATCCTTGAAAACAAAGTTGCAAACTGATGAAAATTGATAATTTTACTGACCTAGGTGCAAAGATATACAATCATAGTAGGTAATTCACTCCTGTAAAGATTCTCTTACAAAGTTCCCCTTCAACAACCAATTGTTGTATTGAAGCCCCAGGAGAAAATTTTACTTGCGAGGATTTATTCCGTAGGGTTTAGGGTTTAGGGTCGAACTAGATGGATAAATTGCTTAAGCTCAACTAGGTCTTGGTAGGCTCATCTAGACTGTAAATGAACAAAAATAGGCCAATACTACTATTAGACTATCTAGGCTGTCATGCTAGTTTGGGTCTACCAATTACCAAATTATTTCAAACATTCAGTTTGAATCAATATATGTTAGGCCATGCAATTACAATCTCTTTCAATCATTGTCATCATCTTTCAATGATGGTGGAAGAGAATGGTTGCTTTCTTTTCGTGGTTCAATGAAATTAAATATTGGTTATTAGGTTCGAATTTAGAGTAAGTAATCTGCAAACTTGAAATTAAAAAATGACTAGAATGATCCCAATCTAATTTTGTTACACTGAATTTCTGTTCTGTCGAGTGCCAAAATTTACTTGTATTCTTAAGCATCTTTATACAAAGTTTTGAATAAGTTTATCATTGGTATGTTGAGACAAACATTGAAATTGATTAAGACATTCAAATTGTTTACTAAGTTATCTGAATATTTCTCTCTTTCCACAATCACCATCACCATTTTCAAGCTGTGTTGTCCCCGCTATTTGGATCCATGGACATAAATCTTGTCCCTCCACTAACCTCTTTATTTTACTCTATGTAAAACTATATTATTAATAATATCTCAATTTAGCTCTATGCAAAGCTATATTGCCAATAATATTCAATTAATTAATTATTTTTATTACGTTGACTCTGTCCATTTTGGCTACTTACACGTTCTACTGCAATGGATTCAACTAGTTGATACTAGTACACTCAAACATGAGAGTAAACTACCGAAAATATGAAATTGACAAATTTTGAGTCCCAGTTATTTGGTGAAACGATCCGATGAACAATATTTTGTTTCGAAGTTATGCTTTATGTTTATACTGTAACTTGACTTGCTGTACTTAAAAGAAAAATATAATAAAGCATATGCAACTGTGGAGTCTGCTACTAATAATCTTAATTCTTGATGTATTCACGCCAATGTATTAATTAATTTACAGAACCCTCAGATCACACCACTCCTAGAGTACATCGAGTGATCCAAAGTTTGCCCCTCTCATAAATCATACTTCTGTATGGTGATGCAGGAAATGGCCCAGGTTGGAGGCTTAGTCATGCTGCAGCCTGAAGTGGGCGGCTCTCGTGAAAACTTCTTCTTTGCTGGAATTGACAAAGTGAGATTCTGGAAGCCTGTCATTGCAGGGGACACCTTGGTCATGAGATGACCCTGGTCAAGTTGCAAAAATGCTTCGGAATCGCAAAAATGGAAGGGAAGGTTTACGTCGGTGGTGAAGTAGTCTGCGAGGGCGAATTCTCAATGGCTACGGGTTCTGGAAGCGAGTGATTCCTGGCACAAACACCTCTCCTGACCCATCTTTGCCAAGAGGAGAAAATAAGGATGAGTCGATTCTGTTTTTCTTTCTTCCATCTAATTCATTGAAAACTGAACTGCTTCATAATTAGCTCGTGTAGCACTTGCTGTTTTTGATAATTTTCTTTTTCTGAAACAATATGATCTGGGAGAGTTCAGGGACTGCAACACTTTCTGTAGAAACTTCTTCACATATAAATTCGTTCTGCATCACCTGTTTGGTTGACTGTTATTGATTCATCCCAGCTTGATGCATTGTTTTGTCAATGCGGGTCTTCAATAGGATCTATTGTACGTAGTCTTATATGCTTTGTAAGAGATTATTTTGGAAATTTGAACTCGTAATTTCTAAATCATACGGTATCAATGTTATCGTTTCGTCATGACGACTCTTCCAGATGGATTTGATAGTTTTTCTAAAATGCTCTTGTGTTATTTTTCACAAAATGATTTACCACCCTTTATTTCTAATTTATTTGAGTCGAGACCACCCTCTTTTAAGTTATTTTCTTTTAAAATTTATATATATAAATTTAGAAGTTATTTCTTTTTAAAAAACAATTGTGTATATGCTTCATTAAGTTTCGTTAAGTTTTAAAATATATTTTGTTATGTGTAAATTTTATATAATTTAAACATTAGATGCACATTTTAGATATAAACTTTATTAAGTTTCTTTATTCCTATGGCCAAGCCTCCCTCCTTTAGTCTTTTTATCTGGTTTACTTATTTATTTCATCTTCCATTGCCAAGCAGAAACAACAACCTGCCCAAACACTTTTCAGAATCAAAACAATAACTCGTCAAATATGAACTACCCGTCAAATTTGAACAGATTTAAAGGAAATTAATCTTGAGTATTAATAAATCAGCGATTGAAATAAAATCTGTAACATCCAACTAATGTGAAAGAAGCCTCTGTCAAAACATACTGTATAGACCTGTCTATAATAGTTTTTTGGGTAGATCATATCTTGGAACATGGCAGCGTATGAAACATACTACGTCCCTACTCAGTCCGCTAATGCTCCAACATGGAACTCACTAATAATTCCATATCCTCCATTAGCATATCGAGGTCGGTAACAATCCGATCCTGATATGTGTTACAAATATATCTTCAACTCATTTGCTTGAATCTCCAAGATTCGGCGAGGCAAAATAGTTTTCATCTGCTCCACTGGTGCAAGAACCCTTCTCCTGTAGTAATTTCCAGTACCAGCAATGCAAGGACAGCTAGCATGGCTGCTCTGCCATTCCAGGTCTCAGCGCTTCGAGTCCAACCCCATTCCCACACTGCTATTGGAGGAGGTAGCACTGCACGCTTCGAGTCGTAGGCTGCCAGTAGCTCTTCTACACTCCCAAGGGGAACAAGCGACTGCATTTGCCCAGAGCTTAGTAAGATTTAACCGATCAATGAAGCATTGTGAATGGTTTAGGATTTTAAGAACTTGAATCATCTATGCAAAATCTGATATCTCAAAAGCATCACGGACAATGGAAGAGAGAATGATTGTTTCATAGACCAATTGGTGGATCATATCCCTCCATCACTTTTGTTTGATGAAGGGATAGCTCATAGCTTGACTACTTTTTTGCATTTGCTGATTCCATGGATTGAAAACCATGGATACCTCAACACGGAGAGAGTCATACATGGTACAGTGTAAATGGGTTTTCTACCGACTACAAGGTTTAGACTAATTAAACAAAAGTGAGAAGTTACGGGAGATTCGACTTGAGAGATAAAAAGAAATTGACAAAAGGGCTTAATCCATACACCTGACAATGGACAAGAATAGACAGCATGAAGACTAAGATGTAAAATGGAAAAATCTATTAGTGATTCACTTTGCTGTTTTACTCCCGATTCAAACTAGTAGAGAAAGGAACAGTTCCTAGTTAACTTCAACTTATGCATATGATTAAATCGTTGACTGTTACCTGTCGAGCCTCAATACTGGAAGCTGCCATAGCTCCAACATAAGGAAGACTTTCGATAACAGCATCAGCAAGATCTGAAATAAATGTAGGCTCACATCCTAAAGCAGGAACACGTCCCCAATTCTCAATGCCTGATTTGAGAGCCAATTCTTTATATTCCACATCAATTTCTTCTAGTGTTTCAATATGCTCACTGACAAAACTGCAATGGATGCAAGAAGTAAACAAGTTTATGATAGCTCAAAAGCCAATCAAAACATGCATAATCTTCATAGAAACAAATTCTTGAGGTACACAGGATGAATAGATGATACATAGATGCGAGTATACCTAATAGGAACAGCTAGAAGACTTTTTACTCCTTTTTGGCCAAGCTCAACTATTGTTTCATCAGTGTAGGGTTTCAACCATTCCACAGGTCCAACTCGACTCTATTAAATCATTCAATGAAGTTTAGTTGAAAGGTGGTGTAAACAATCAAAAATGAAAGTTTTGAAGGCATCATAGGTCAACTACTGATAGCTATTTATTAGAATAGACAGTAAAAGACTTGCTTTAGATCATAAGAATTTAAGATGTTCATCTCTTGCAACTATCATACTACCTTCAGGTGACTTTCAGTGGTTGTGGGTCATGATCATTTTGGATCTAACTAAAATTTGAATGAATAGCAAGTACCAGAACATACAACCCAAGATAGTAGTAGGAATAGAAGAAAGCAAAGTGATTGAAAATGCTAAGGTTGAATACACATATAAACAGCAACAAGATAGTAGTAGGAATAGAAGAAAGTAAGGCAAAACAAAATAATTGAGAACAGAAAGAGAAATAGAGAAGTTGCAGAGTAAAAAGCAGATAAAATGGATAGGAGACACGTTTAAGAAACCAATAAATAAATAACAGATGAAAGCTGGTGTACAACAATGACACTTCAAAAATGTAATTACAGAAACAATCACAAAACTGTCATCTGTATTCCATTTTGGTTCTGAACTAAAAATTTCTTTCATGAGAGTTAACAGTTAAACGACTAAAGCCAATTACCATAGTTTTAGACTTCTTTTCATGGTAATTACTCTATGGTGTGTTATTGTTATAAATGTTGCTAATTTAGTGGCTGCATTAGTTGCATGGTCATTTTACCTTTTGGCAGTTCGGTTGTTGCATTTTCTCCCATGAGTAGGTTGCATGTTGAAAGCACTGTCAACTCACTACTCTGTTTAGATGTGATTATAATTGTGCCCACGTACTCTCTGCTTTACAACTTGATTTTTGTTTTAGAAATGTCAAGTTGGTTCTACTAGATTAAAAAGAGTTGGCATGTTAATCATATCAAGATATTTTATTCACTAAGATTACTTGTGCCTAGGCGATACCTATCAATCAATAGTAATAGAGAGGGGCAAGGTTCTATATGCAAAGATGAGGCTAGAGTTGAGTGCTCAGTTGTTGAATAAAAAGAAGATGGAGGAAGAAGCAGGAACACAGGAGGGAGTAATAGAGGTGAAGAGAAATGGAGGGACAGAGGAAGAGTGAATCAAGAATGAAGTTGGCAAGGAAAAACCCAGCGTGAGGGAGCGACTGAAAATATGTTGACTGGATATTACCTACATCTTTTCTCCCCCATGGTCAAGATTTGACAAAAATGACTGAGAGGAAGATGGAGGTTTAAGGGCTGATTTTTGACACAAATCTACTTTGAGAAAATGGAATATAGGTCAGAGTTCAGGGACAAATTGTAGTTTTCATAAATAACCCTTTCAAAAATGTAAGTCTTATTTAATGATAAGAAAATTGACAGTTTAATGCTAAGATAAGATTACTCATTCTGCAGTCAATTTTATCATCAGGAAATTGGATAATTTTTTAAGGGTTTTGTGTTGTGTCGTAATATAATGTAATAGTTGTATCTCTATAATTAGATCAATACAACATGTATTTTCCTAACAAAGTCCCACTTCTAGAGTTAGATATTCTAAAGTTAGCCCCTTGAGATGAGACAGTCAATTTTGAGGTGATGGTGATGGCTTCCCTGCAGCCATGTTTCTTCCGGGGTTCTTTTAGGCATGAAGGCGAGCTCGCCTTAAAGATCCTGTTTTTGATTTCAGATCAGATCAGTCATCAAGAGATGCATTTTCAATCAATCTGTTGCCCACCAGCTTCACCTCAACAAGATCTTCACCATTCGCTGAGGTCCAGTACCTCTAAGCAATCTCTCCATCAATAACCTCGCCCATCCTCCATATGGACTGCAATGGCTTCAGTAGAAAGTCCTCCAATGCTTTCTGTGTCTTTGATGCTTCATGCTCCTATACACCTCCTCCTCACTGGAGCTTAAGCTTGAGATTCTTGGATTTGCTTCTCCCAGTCAGGACAGCGATCACGTAGTGATTCCAAACACCACCTCTTTCTCAGTGCAACTTCTCATATTCTTCAACCAACACGATAGTTATTTTGTGATTGTCATCTTCTTGTTTCCTTGTGCTCGCCTTCTCATACATTCTCTCAGCCACTACTTCCCTGCCTTCCTGCGCCTTCTTCCTGATTCTCCAGTTGGAATTCCCTTTTCAGATCTGTGACACTAACAAGTCCCTCTCCCTCTCTGCCACTCTTGGTTTCTCCTTCCTTGTCCATCAGATTGCAAACTTCCATCTTTCTATCTCCTCTCAGCATCTCCTACATTGTCTTCAGAACCTATTAAGATTTGAACAGTATGCAAGCTTCCAAAGAAAGAGGTCTGCTCTTAATCTGCTTCATCCAACAGAAAATCAAACTGTAACATCTATCTTCCTTCCATATATACTCAGTGTAACCAGCAAGGCGTTATCTTCCACATTACATCCAGCGTGAAGTCTTCCTCCAGCAAATGCATACTCTCCTCGACCAGAATTTCCTCACTTGCATCAAGCGCAAGAACGCCAACCCTTGTCCAGACTTGCATGTAGGACCCTAGTTGAATGTTTTGTTTCTCCTTGTCATTCATCTACTGCATGCTGTCAATGGCTCATCAATGAGAAGCACACTCAAGAATGCTCACCTTGTAATCTCCTTGCTACATGTCAGTATCACATTTTCACTTTAATTTTCATCATGGATCTTAGTTTTTCTGAGGTATTTTAAAATTTTTGTGGCAAGCTGGACATTGAATTCACTCTCCAGCATGAGAAAATGTGTTACAATTATTAGGTTATGAAGTTATTAGTGTGGTGGGTTAGCCTACATTGGATGTTTTAGTTTTAGGACTTTGTGAGGCATATATATACCATATAATATTTGTTTCTTTGAATTAAGATCAATAAAATATTTATTTCCCACTTAACAGAAACAAGAGAGTATATTTATTTTTACCTCTCTAGGTATATTAACAACAACAGAAAGGATGAAATTGTGTGTTACCAGAAAAGATTAACTTGTACCGTATTGTCTATGCCCATGTACTTAGCTGAGTAGCTCAAGCTAATGTATCAAGCATATAAACATGAAAAAGAGGCCACGGAAAGAATTTGTTCCAAATAAACAATCACTTAATAAGCATTTTAATCTTATGGGCTATAAACTTTACCTGGTAAGCAAGGGTGTAACCATTAGTTATTCCGCGTTGTTCCAGTTCTTCCATAATTAAATCAACACATTCCTCCATCTCTGCTTTGTAAGGGTCCCCAGCTTCTTCCACGTAAGCAAGTGGAACACCATGAGCACTAAAAAACAGCATAACCTAATAACCGCTCCAAGGCAGGACATTTCAGTTCAACAGAAACAGTGCAATTAGCTGTCATTTTTAGTTCAAGGATTCAAGACGCAAAATATCTTAAAGTAAAAGAAAGGGCTCAACCATAGAAATAAAAACGTAGATCAACAGAAATGAGCATTTGATGTAAATCTAATAATACACCAAAAACAGTGAACTTTAGTGCATTATTTGCAGTTTAATTGTCAAGATTGTCTTGAACATGCAGATGAGATTAATCGCATTGAGAAGGAATATTACACTGAAATGCTTTCTGAAAAAAGCTAAAATATTCTCTTAAAATGACTACATATGCACCTAGATACTTCATATGCACTGTGCAACAATCTGATCACATTTAGTGCATAGGCTCTTTGAAGTATGCATATTCATGTTTGGGTTGTAAATGAATTGACCTATATTAACTGTTTATGATTCATCTATGCCTCCTAAATGTGAATTGCAATCCATCCATCCACTCCAAAATCTTGAGCCATTAGGAAGAGAATAACTGCATTGTAGTCTTAACCATGGGTGGCAGCATCATTATAAAATTTTTGAAAAACATAAGTATTGGCCATATCGGAATTGTGGGATTGAAATTGGTAAAATAATTCATAAATAATTAAAAACAATATGGAAAGAACAAAATAAGAATATTTACTTAATAAGCAATCAAAAGATATATAAAGACCCAAAGAAATGTGCATATATATTTGATGAACCACAGATGCTACCAATATTCAACATAAATTTAAAATCTTAATTATATTTAATTTCGCTTTAGAATTTAAACTAAATGTTTTAAAATAAAAATTATATTCATTCTATTAATTAAAATCATAATTGAATTGAGTTTAATTCATAAATTTAGTTAGCAAATTTAATAAAATTATTACTTTTGATTAATCATTAATGATGTTATAGATTAATTTGACTAATTATTAACTATGAATAATGTCATTTGCTCCAAACTATGATTTCCCTACATGAACTACAATGGTCCAAACTCCAAATTTCAAAAAAAAAAAAAATGTGGAACCGCCACATGTCCCACGGATATAGAGGGAGGTAAATGCAGGCACACAGACGTTAGGCGCACGGTGGGGTAGACCATAGGTCGTCAGTTCCTGGGAATCGACCCCTATTACGCCGGAGATGTCATGTGCCCACCGTCTGTGCTACGCCTGGGGCCCAAACTCCAAATTTCAAGACTCTCTTTGATGTGGTTTTTGAAAAGAGAACAAATATAATGCATACGAGGTTCCATATTTAAAAAAAAAACTAATATTAGTTATACTGACAATAACCTATACCTCGGTCTCAAATAATTCGTAAGCCAATGCACGATAGCATGCATATAATTGTAAGCAACATATATCCCATCAAATACAACATACAACAAAGTATGTTAACCTAGCAACATTGAGATGCCTCTTACTTTTCAATTTGGAAAACTGGTTCAATCAAATAAGTATTAACAGGCACGATTCATATTTTAGAAAGCTAGAGATTGGTTTAGTTTGGATAAGCAGATGCAACGTGATCCTTAACTAAACCTGCGTGACTGTATAAAGGGTTTATGTGGAGGCTTTTTATACAATTAGTGGCCACAACATCATTCACACTACCTCATGCAACACTGCACCATAGTCAATGCTCTCTCCTAACAACTCCAACCACTCACAATCTCCGCTTGACACACTCAACTTCCTTATCATTCTACATAACAAACCCAACTTTCCATCTCCTTCATCTATCCTACAACCACATCAGAGTGACCAAACGGAAGTTTCTTCCGATTGGCACTTTTCATCCAAAATCCCAACCATAACCATTTAAATCACCCCTGCTGTCATTCAAACTATAATTTCTCCTCCAACACCACAATAAGATCCTGCATTTCCTCTCAGTGCAGGTAGCAAATGGCCCCTGACAACTCATTATAAATAATGTTCAATAAATGGTGAATGTTGTAACACTTGTCCATCCTCAAGAAGAAGCCGTCCTACTCTTGTCATTCTCCCCTGCCTAAGTTTCCCATGCACTGACTAGCCCTATTAAATAACCTCATGCCTCACTTGTAAGCCATTTTTTGCAATTATCTTTGGCTCCTCTCACAGCACTTCCAGGAGGCAAATAGCATGACTATTTGGCTTGCCATCAATCTCAGGGATTACTACCAGATAATGTGTGGCACTCCAAGTGAGTTCCAGTGAAGGCCTAAAACTCATGTTGTATAAGCCTTACATGGCTAGACCCAATCTGTGTCAAGGCATCTGAAAAGGGAAAGTAAAAATAACACACACAACATCAACTAAAAAGGAGAAAGTTATAGATTTTGAAGTCTTGTTGTTGTATCATGCAAAATCAGAATTCAAAATTTAAAAAAAATTATTTTCCTTGTTAGCATCATCAAGACTACCACATAGTTTTGATATGCATTCAAGGAATAAAATGTGAAAAAAGAGAACAAAAAAAATACTACTGAAAGAGAAGATGCACTAGGGTAAAATTCAATCATACCTTTGTAGATGATTCAAATCTCTGCAACTCCCTTTCAATTAAATCAGCCATTGCCTTGATATATCCTGCACGCTGATACCAAGAAGGTATAACAGTATGTTGCATATTGACCAAATATTCATCCTCCCTATACACCAGAAATTACTATAACAGGTTGATCCAAACTAAGCATGGAATATGAAGCCATATTTAGGACTCAACCTGAATATACTTTCCAATAGACGAAGACTTGAACCACTAGTTGATATGGAGAATTGAGGATATAGAGGAAGTACAACAAGTTTTGTGATACCATCAATTTTAATCTGCCAGCATAAGAAACAAATTAAATATTTACTGACATGTGTATTTGACTATTTTCAACCATACAAGATCCAGATTAGTGAAAATAAATTTTTGCAAAAAAATTATATTTGGAAAACATGGTGATGCAAATTTACAGAAATTGAACAAACTGAAAGACAACTAGAAATTGATTTGCAGATATAAATAGTTCAGGATCAGCAAAATAATTTTTAGGCATCTGTTGTACACAAATATATTCAAGAATAAACAGAAAAACGTAGCATGCAATAAAAGATAGAAAATACCCTTTATCCACTCATCATTTCATCAACAGTTAAGATTCATGGATTGAGGAATAACATTTTTCATCTTGGTTCGTGATCAGCATTTCCAGCCTAATGCAACCATTTAAATTATACATCCATGATAACACCAAAATTTCTAAAGTCAGACATAATCCACTTCAACAAAAAGACAGATACAGAAGTGTAAATTTAAAGACGCAGTCCAGGAAGAATAGATTTAGGTTCCATGTGCTCCAAAGGATGAAAAAATGGATGGATGAAAAAGTGAAAAATTGAACGGATGTAAACAAAAGGAAGAACCAATTTTTTCCCACTTTTCCATCCTTTAGAATAACAAAAGGAAGGACCCAATTTTATCCACTTTCCATCCTTCGGAGTAAAGGAACCCTTAATGTGGATTGAGCCAACAAAAACTCCATTACAAGATAATTTCCCCTAGCTCGCTTTCACATAAATACATCCAGCTATATTTCATGGTTAAAAAGGAATCATCCGAGCTGTTATTTCTATTAGCTGTCCAACAAAGAAATGAGAAAGAAAACGAAAAGGAAACTAGAAAAGGAAAGCCTGTTCTTCGTAAACTTTTATCAAAAACCATATAATACATAAAATCTGAATGTTCTATTATTAGCTCTCTAGACAAACAATTATATCACAGAAATTCCCACATCACTATCCGATTGCATTACAAAACTAACGAACTTCTAGCCATTGTATAATGATCCAACAGCAATGGCAATCACTCAAACTTACAGGATGCACGTTTGATCTATAATATCTTTACCCAAGTAAACCAATCATAAGTAGTTACACAAAACGATTCAATCTACAATAATGGCATGCTGTGATTCCAAACATTCTAGCTACCATTATGAAAGAGAATGAACTGACAAGACTCCTCCATGCCATTCAATTCTTATCTCAAATATGGATTATTTCTGACCTGTTCAATTGCCTCTTCAGTAAACGGATGCCAATAACGCATTCCTACATACACCTTAGCAGGAATGTTCTTGTCACACAGAGCCTTTCTCAATGCTTTTGCCTTTTTTATTCACACAAAAAGGATCAATCACATTAGGTCTGTAGTAATTGACAACAGAAATATTGTAACTATTTTTGGAAGGAAAATTGAAGGGTTGCAGTAGGCGTCAATTACTGAAAGCAATTTGCAATACATCCTTAAAGCAAAGGGAAACAAGAAAAATAAAATGATCTATATAAAACTAGGAGTCTGGGGAAAAGGTCCCGGTATGTGGAAAAAGTTCGGTCAGTTTGAAAATTTTGTTGAATCTAGAATGTTTCAATTTACATGAATTTTATGCAACACCAATCCAAAAATAAAAATGAAGCACAATCTTTGAGTAGGAGCCTTTTTTTTTTAAGTTTGGACACCATAGGTTACCATATTTTACACACACACACACATAAAGTTTGGACACCATAACTTACCTGTGCATCAGTTATCTCTCTCAGCGGAGATCCACCACCAATAGAAGCATACCCTTCTTTACTTTTAGGTGCTCTGACAACAGAGATGAATTGTGCTAAAGGCTTTTGAAGAAACTGGAACATTCTAGGGAGCCGAATTATGTCCTGCAAATTGAATCACACCAAGTAAGTTATCAGCCTACACTAAAGTTATCAGAATGCATGTTGCATGTAATGTCAGTGGCAAATAATCTCACTTTCTGCCTACTTACAGTGAACTTGTCCCTCAATGTTTCTATAAAGTGTAGGCAACCAACTTAAAGTAAATCAGTGCAATGCACTCTCTTAGTGTATAGTTTTAATGTTTTATTCAGTATTCAAGTGCAACCATAAATGCAGAGAATTGCTTATCTTTTATACAACACTCGACATGGATATGCAATGTCAGCTAGTAACAAAAAAAATTTCATAAGTAGAAAGAATAGCTCAAACCTATATTGTAGTCTACATCATCAGGCCCAAATGACAGGTCAAAAACAACAAAGCTAAGGTGAATGTTTTCAATTGGCATTGAGAGCTTACTTACAATTTACAACAAGAAAACATGAAACTTAAAATTGTAATGAACTACTGATATAAATCCAATAACTGCCTGATAAAAGTTTGAAAAATATCATGCTGTGGATCCTGGATTTTTTTATTTTACTAAATTTTATTTGAGTTTCAGTTAATCCTATAAAACTACATTATCATGACCACGGTTAAACAAAGTCAAAAAATAGTCAGTCGCTAGTGACTATAAAAATATTGGTAAATTTAAAGTTTGTAACTGTAGTCCACTGGTACCTTTGTACTCTTGAATCATTAGTTTGACAACTCCTAGAATATTCTAAAGATAACTAGTTCGTTACAAATGCATTTCTGAGATATCTTTTTCCAGTAAAATTATGCCATTGCAATCAGTGGCCTGCATAACTTGATTGTAAAAGCATAGAAAGTCCAATACAATGTGCAAATTGAAGAAAATCAAAGGTGGAAATGGAAAGTGAAATTTGATATACCGGGTCAGCAAATAGATTAAACAAGAACGGTTGGACATCATCAAGGGTCTCTGGCCCACCTAGATTGAGCAACAAAACTCCTACTCTTTCACTGCTCAGGACAGGTGTGTCCTGTGATGCCTGAGACGTAGAGGTGAGCAATGCTTCCGAGGATGATGAGTATAATTTGAACGGTCTCCTATGAATGGATGAAGATGAATCATGCTTCCATAAACAGTTTTTTGAAACCCTATCATTCATTATGTAGCATGGACTACGATGAGGTTTGGTGTGGCAACCAGGATGGTTCAACATCTGAATTGAGCATGTTGCAGGCATTTTAATCCTGTTATATGAAATGATTAGTTATATGATGGAAGATTAAAGGATTAATGCTGATATTGACTTATTTCAACAAACATTGAAATAAGAATGAATACAAATCATCAGTTATCTAATTAACAAAATCTTATCAAAAGTTGAAAAAATTAAGAGAAAGAGGATTAACCAAATAAATTCATCTAAATTCATGTAGCCAAGCAAACACTTTTAACTAAATGTGTTTAACAACCCAAGAGAGCTTAGATTCATGCCAACCAAACAGTATAGCATTATTGGGGTTCCCTGAGTCCACTTATATTTATTTTTATAGATTTTAAACCTTACAAAGTCGTCAAAGTTTTTTAGAAAAAAGTGTTTGATGACCTAGAGACCTTGGATTTGTGTCAAATGGACACTATGGCACTCCTAAGCTTCCCCCAAGTATATAAATGTTAATTTCTCAAGATTTTGAGCTCTCTATGATCATCAAGCACTTTTGAGGAAAAACAAGTTTTAGATGAATTCGGATGCCTCAAGTTCCTTAATGCTCTTTTTCAAGATTTTGAGCTCTTTATGAGTTGTCAGACACTTTCTACCAAAGTTGTTTGGTGACTACCACTCATTTGGGCAATCGACTTGTAGTGACTCCGGTTAATTGGATATACGATTTTAGGCAATTAGTTACCATCGAACACCTTTGGCAAAAAGTATTTGACAACCCTAGAAGCTTCATATTCATACCAAATAGGAGCATTGCATTCTTGGGATTCCCTTGAATTTATTCATATTCATTTTTTTTTTTCCAAATTTTGATCACTTTAGGACTGCACCTTTGGTTAAAAGTGTTTGATACCTTAAAACCCAAGCATTTATGTTAAATGAGTACTACTTAACTTCTTGGGTTTTTCTAATTCTATCCATGTTCATTTTTTGACAATTTCAAACCCTATGTGACCATCAAACATTTTTACTCAAAGGTGTTTGATTGTGACCAATCAACTGAAATCACACCTAATCGACTGAAAGCACATCTAGTCGACCAAGTCACTTTAAATTTATTGGGTAGTCAACTGACATCACTTTCAATTAATTGGTTAGTCGATTGATATCATTTTCAATATATTGATCCGTCAACTCGACTAATGGGCCTGTTGAAGTAGGCCGGATTGAGGATATTTTAGAAAAAGCATGTGCCCTTTGATAAACTCCAAAGTTTAATATGCTCTTTGTGTATTTTGGAAACTTGAATGCACCCTTTTGTAAATTGCCAAATTTTTATTCAATTGACGATCTAATTACTATAATTTATTTTTGAAGTAAACAAGTTAAAGGGCACACTAGTAAAACTCACCTAAATTAATACAAGGAACTAAGAATATGCTGCTTCGTTGGAATATAAAGATGCAGTATTACAATTTTAAATATATTACTAGGTAAGTGGTGAAATATATCGATATTATGTTGTTAAAAAAGGAAGATAGCAGTCAGGTGACACTACCTGATTCAGGTGTAGTTATCACAACTAATTTTCAAATAAGGAAATCGATGTATTTGATTCACTACAGAATAAAACATACTGAAAAGTAGTTTGAGAGAACGTTGCAAATTACAGTCTGAGGATGAAATTACTTTTTCGGCAACGACATAGTCCGAGACAAAGCTGAAGCACCGAGGTGCAGGCTCGCCATATCTATGAAACCCCTAGTACTTGCTTGACAAGACGATGACAAACGCTCCCCTGCAGGATCATACACACACAAAAAAAAAATGAAAATCCAGTGACGCCACAGTAAATCAAGACAACCAGCTAGCGGCTCCTAAGAAAAGCGACAATTTTTTCCTACGCATGACAGGAGATTCACGTCCATTAACGCCAGGAAAAGTCATAATTCCAGTCCATCCTAACTAGATACAAGTTATTATCAGATGTTATATAAAGCATCGGAGGAAAAACTGGAGGGGGGAAAAACATCATCCGCGAAGTGTAAGAAGGGTTTAATCTAACACTGGGAGGCAGGAGAAGCGAGGGAAAGCGCCAAGATCTCTATCCCCATGCTGACAGGATGCTACTTCTCCTCCTCCTCCGGATCGGAAATCGAGGGATTCGCGAGCGGGACGGCGAAGAAGCGAACCCCCAACGAAGAAGAAGCAGCAGCGGCAGCAGATGAGCGTCGAAACTTCTGGTTTTTATTTTATTATTTTATTATTATTATTCGGTGAAAAGAAAATTAACGAAAATTAATTTTAAATTTAGTCCGCAATGGTTGGTGTGGTTTTTCCCAACAGTGAGTCCGAAGGCAAACGAGTCATAGCCGTCAGATTCAACCGTTTCAACACGGACAGTAAGATGCCGCTGGGGCAGGAGTCAAAATTATCGAACCCGAACAATAGGCAGGTCAATGTCCAACTGTGCTAAAGCCAGATCAGTCTATTTTTCATAATCCTTTTTAGTTTCAGATTAGGAAGACCATTAAATTAGATTAAAAAATTTATATACTGATTCTCCTGATCTGATCGAATAGTTATTCAATTCTGAGAGCAAGAGGAGATTATAAAAAATAGACCAAGAGATTCGCCCTGTGTTACTTGCATGTGGCTGTTAGTGGACCACCGTTTACCTGAACTCCATGTATCTAATGAGTGAAAGGAGAAAAAACATAAGGATGGGAGAGGAGGGATGAAAACAAGATCCTCAAACAATCACCTCAACTGATCATTAATATATTAGGTAAAAAAATTAAAAGGCACCCCAAATTATAAACCATGTCATTAAAAAAATCAAAAAGTCAGAAGTGAACTCCACCAGATATTTTATTTCGAGAATAGCTCACTTTCAATATCTTTATAACTAACTACTATAATATGTAGAAGCTATTTGATAACTACTATAACATATAACATTTAATATAATACTACTATAATATTGTATCATCTACTTAGTAATTTCTACCCATTGTATCAGGTACATGCTACAACTGTTTTCAATTGATTTTAATTGATTTTAATTATTTTTTGACTAGGTTGGTAAAAGAGTATATTAATATTATAATATTCAAAGTTT
>JBAMIB010000125.1:1086583-1097530 GCA_037177415.1 Kaempferia rotunda | reverse complement strand
ATTTAGAGTGCGAGACTCAGGTGCAACGTATTATTGGAAAATTTTCTCAGTATTACACTATTTTGGTCTCTTTAGTCCTACATCTTAGGATTAATAACACCAAGTAGAGAAACTTCTATAAATACCTCAGTATTACACTACTACATGGGCTTGGCGCATCATTATCAAGTCTAATTTATTATATTGATACACATGCAACGCATGTGCGCAATGACTAGTATATATATATATATATCTTACTATATTATTAAGAATCTGACTCCAATACTAACAGATTTCTAATTAATTTGGTGAATTCTACAAGAAAATTATATTAATATCCCTGGCATATTATATATATTATTAAGAATCTAACTTCAATACTAACTAATTTATAATTAATTTTGTGAAACCTACAATGAAATTACATCAATATCCCTCAGCTAGTATTATTGATTTTTTTTTTCATTAATCAATTATTGATCTAGAGTTTGAAACACATTGCAGCGTATTATTGGAATATTTTCTCATTACAATCCAGGATATAGAGTTCGAGACTCAAGTGCGGCGTATTATTGGAAACTTTTATAATACCTCATGTCAGTAACATTAGAAAATTTATCTTTCTCGGCCTTCTGGCTAAGATTAAGTGTAATATCGATTCTTATCAGTTTAATATCTGATATAAAAAATTATAAATAAATTTAAAATTTTATAAATAAATTTATTTTTTAAAAATAATTTTAAATCTTCTAAATCAATTTGATTTTGAAATACAATATAAATATATAGACGCTAGTATTCAATATACTGTATATTTATAAACTCTAAGTATATAACTATATTATATAAATTAAGTATTATATATAAAATAATATTTTTATCATTATTATTTATATCAAATAAAAAATTTGAAATAAAAAGAGAAAATATCTTGTTATAAAGGTTATTTATTTGTTTTATTAACTATTTTCTAAATTTATATCTAAGTAAATAAATTATGAATTTTAATATTTATTATATAAATTATATAAATTATAATTATGTAAACATATTATATAAATTAATAATTAATTAATATAATTATAATGCCTACTTTTTATTATTATTTTTATACAAATAAAAAATATAAGTAAGCTCTAATAAGAATGAAAAAAAAAATATATTTAAATTTAAATTTTATATTTTCAGTTAATTCAAATTCAAATTCAAATCAATAAAGTACTAATTTTAAATAAATCATAAAAACTATTTTTTAAAATAAAAAATTTTAAAATCTCAAAGAATATTTTAAAATTTTAAAATAATTCTAAAATTAATTTTAAAATAAGGGGAAACCTCGACTACTATGACAAGGAGATGAAGAAAGAAGACCTCAGGGCCGGACCTGAGCACAGGCCTAAGAGGCACCTGTCTCAGGGCCCATGATCAGAGGGGGCCCAAAAAAAATATATGTCAACACAATTAACATAATAAAAGTTCTGATTTCAAGAGGGGGCTTCTGATTTCAAGCCGCGGCTGGAAAGGGGACTGGGAAATCGTCCAATTGGTTAGCAAAGTCCTGGTGTTTACCAACGTCTTCGGTTTGTCTGATTTTTTTTCCCGATTCGTTGAATTCTCAGTCTCCGGATCCAGGTCGTGGATTTGCCTTGGAAAAATTGGGGGTTTTAGAGTCGAACTTCATTAAAAATCGCATCTTGGCATTGCAGGGAAAATATTAAGGATTCGGCTACGGGGCTTTGATATTTGTTCTGCGTTATGCCGTTGTAAATCTTTTGCGAGATGCGAATGGTCAATCTTCTGCGAGAAGTTTCAGATTTTTGGAGTTGGAATTGGGCCAAAGCATAGGGCACGACATTGAGCTGTGTGGAATTTCATGGATAAGATATGCTGTTTTGTAAGTTCCGTAACTATGAGCAATTGCATGTTATTATTATTATTATTTTTGGATGAATGAGGCTTCTGGTTTGGCATTTGAGTTTTCTCCCTTGTTCCAATTCTTCAGCTCATCCTTATTTTGCTTCTATGAGTAGAGTAGATAAATCCCCTAGAATTGTGCAGCTGATGTAGTTTCTAGTTTCCTTGATCTTACTCTGCTGTTTAAAGCCGAGAGAATACTGAACTTTTAACTTTATCTTGTCGATCGTGAGTTATTTATGGACTTGATATTTCCTTTGATGTTAGATAAAGCCAATTGTTCTATGGGAGCTGTTGTTGACATCTTTGATTCTATCTATTGGTTTGGTTCAGCGGAAATTTATCTGCTTTTTTCTTCGACTGCATCTCTTCTGATTCAATTATACAGTTATCAATTATTGAAACAAGAGTTTCTTTCACGGAAATAGGTACATAACAAGAGTTTCTTTCACTCTCCTATGAGTAGAGGAGATGTTTTAATGTTCACAGAATTATTCGCATATAATACTATGCTACCAAATGCTACTCTTTAAAGTTGCTTAAGGGTACACGCTAGGTGAACAGAAATCGAACTAGTTTCACTATTATTACAATAAAAATGAAAAAAGAAAAAAGGTTCCTTAAGGGTGTAGGAATCTCATATTTAATTCCGAGTTTAATTGCAGATATCTATGATGGACACCAATTTAGTTTTTGATATCAATAGTACTACATGCCGTGATCTTGTTATTCTTTCCAGTTTGTTTTATTGTTCTTTTCAGTTAATCTGTTAAAGTTTTTCAAAGATGCTAAAATTGTTCTAGTCTTTAATTGACTAATTCTTTGATATGAATGAACAAAGATGAGTGACTCTGTGTGGGCGTTCAGCTTGCAGGCCCCTCGTTAACTGTCGGTAAAGGAAGAAACTCGAAAGGCCGCAGCACGATTAGCTATGGATTTAGTATACTGAAAGGAGCAGCAGATCATCCTATAGAGGATTATCATGTAGCCAAATTCATTCACACCAGAGATCAGGAACTTGGTCTATTTGCCATCTTCGATGGCCATTTAGGGGATAGTGTTCCAGCTTACTTACAGGAGCATTTATTTACCAATATTTTGGAGGAGGTAATGCTCATTGTCTTGGTGTTCAATTGTCAAGAATTTGTTGATATACAAATGGAATGATGTTGTGTGTGTATGTTCGCAGAAAGAGTTTTGGAACGATCCTGATACGGCCATCAGAAGTGCCTACGAGAAGACTGACAATGAGATACTTTCTCATAGTCGTGATTTGGGGCGAGGTGGATCCACTGCAGTCACTGCAATCCTTGTAAATGGCACCAAATTATGGGTGGCTAATGTTGGTGATTCGAGAGCTGTTCTTGCAAGACGCGGAGAGGTCATCCAAATGTCAACTGATCATGATCCAAATTCTGAACGAGAGAGTATTGAAGCAAGAGGTGGCTTTGTTTCTAACATGCCAGGTTAGGCAGCTTCTCTTGGACTCATTTTGGCACCTGAGTGCAAGATTAAAAAGTAACGCACTGATAAAAAATTATGCAATCTCTTTTTGTTATTCAAGAATCAGGACTATAGAATCTATTAGTAAAATGATTGTCTAATATGTATGGATTGTGACCTGCTGATGCAAATGTTTTTCTAGCTCGTGAGAAAAATTCTACATATTCTCATACTTTGTGCAACCTGAAATATGTTTACCTTGTTTGAAATTTGGATAGAGTTTGAAATAATACAGCATGCTAATTTTGACTGAAAATTCTCAGAAGATTATCATCTTGCAATCTCTCTGTGATAGGGATAACTAATTTGTCGATGAACTTTCAGGCGATGTGGCAAGAGTTAATGGACAATTAGCCGTTTCCCGGGCATTCGGGGACAAGAGCTTGAAGACACAACTAAGATCAGATCCCGATATACGAGTCGAAGATGCAAACTCTGAAACTGAACTGCTCATCCTTGCGAGTGATGGCCTCTGGAAGGTGGTTTACTACAATTACATGATGATGACGATGATCATCATCATCATCATAATTGTTAAACTGTTATTGTCACATGATCATTTCTGTACAGCCATTTGAACTCTAATAGATTTAACAGGTTATGAGCAATCAGGAGGCTGTTGATCTGGCAAGAAAAGTCAAGAATCCATTGGCCGCAGCTCGGCGGTTGACTCTGGAAGCCTTCAAAAGAGAAAGTAAAGACGACATATCATGCATCGTCGTTCGTTTCAAAGCTTAGGTTTCCACCGAAACAAGGCAGAGGATGGCATCAAATACAACTCTAGCAATCACTTTGTGCATCTGTATTGGTTTCCCCTTTTGTACAGATCACGGACGCCCCCTATTTGTGAAATTCTTGCTAAATAATTTGTTCTGTATGAAAACATCACTATCGGTCCGTCAAATCTTTAGCCTGTTTGTACAAGATGTGCTTCTCGATTATAAATAAAAATGGTTTCTTTGTTATGATGCTTGCGTTTCTCTGCCAAACCTGCAGGCCGCGGAGTGAAGTCTCCTTCATCAGGGTAATTGCACTCGACCTACTCTTGCTTTTTCTTGTCAGACAGCGTCCTTTTCCCCTCAATTGTTGAGAAATTAGAGGTTACATTTGGAACCATGATCATACAATTAGCAGAACAACTCAACTCCTTGTCCCTGCACGGTCTGTCTGGCTTGCAAGAAGTATCATTTCTCACTCTGAACGGCGAAGCCAGTGAATGCTTGCTGGAGCTGTTTCATCTGCCAATACTCTCGGGAAGGTAACATATATAAATGCTCTGGAACTCACATTATTTACAGTAACTGAGCTAACTAAAGGAGTAGGTGGATGGCCTGGAAGTAAGGCATGCATGTGAGCTTGCACCAGCAGAGGAGTCGTACGATTTGTTCAGACAGAAGCCAGGACCATTTCGTGTCTGAGACGCGCAGTTAATGCTAGTCAGGCGATGAAGGATCACGACAACCGGCTAATTGAAGCTCTGATTAAGCTTTCGGCAGGCCATTAACCAGATCGTTTTAGGACATAATAGAGTTGATGATCACATAGAAATTAATTTTTCATTAATTTTGATTTACTAATTTACTTTCTTCTAATAGGGAAGAGTCATAAAAACAAAAAACCATCGGATAATAAATTTATCTTTTACAGAAGTGTTGTTAACCAGATCAACTTACAGATCCACAAACAGTGATTCTCGTGTGGAATCATCCTCCGCGCGGTAAGAAAGAGATAAAGTCAATAGAATAATATCTTTCGTACATATTCATCTCCAGCTCAAAGCTGTCCACTGCATCATCCGCTGCAGCAGCATTTCATGGCTTACAGGGCCTTGACCTGGTAGACGAGGGTCCCACGTCTGATTATTCTTATTATTTTTTTGGAAAAAAATGGCTTGAGGCCCGAAATTATTAAAAAAATATTTACATTTATGTCGAAATTCTTCTGTAGTGTTGAGCTTACTTTTGCCACTTGTTCTGAAACTTTTTTTTGCCACTTTTCGCAGTGGCTCTCTGTCTTCTTCGGTTCAGTGTAAGCAGCTTCTCTCTGTATCTTTCTCGGATCTCTGTTCTCGTTTTCGTTCGCACCGGATGATTACGTTCGTCGAAATGTTCGTTTTCTGATGGATTGATGCTCGGTATTTCTCCGCCCTCTCTCTCTCTCTGTTTTGTTAAATCGCGAGATTTTTTTTTTTTTTTTGAAAGATGCCCTTTTGGCCGGCTTCTTCGCTTGAATGGAAGCAGCAGCAGCGATGGGCTTTGATTTGGCTGCCATTGTCTCAATCAGATGAGGAGAATGATTGAAGACGTGATCTTTGGCCTTTCCTTCTTTTGGATCTGGATCTGTTGCCGTCTTGGTCGTCGTAACTGAAGATTAAACGCTCGTGGTGTTACATATTTCTGGTGTTTTCGTTGATTCTGTCGCCGCTATTTTCCTAAATTAGGGTTGCGTATTCCATTAACACGTTTCTTCACGGAGTCTGTTTTTTCTTCTTAAATGTTTTGAGAAAGATCTGTTCTTCGAGCATTTTTAGGTTAAAATCGCTTCCTTTAGCTTCTTAGATTGATGCTGTAAGCTACTTTCCGTTTCTCTCTATTCGTGCGCCTTTGAACACCAGCCATTTGCTACCGCAGCTCGTCCAGGATTCTATTTTGGAGTTCAAGTGTTGATCTGATCGCTGGTTTCTTCATTTGTCTCATCCGATCGGACCTTGGTTTTACGCGTTGTTCTCATATCAAATTCCAATTTTTGAAAATTTTAATCTTGACGATCTAAATTCCTGAGCCCATTTCACGACAGGGAGGTAGGCTAATTTTCCTCTCTGTCGACGACATGGCCGATGGCGGCGAGGTTAGGGCATGGGGGGAACTCATTCCCGACGCTCTGGGCCTCATCTTCCGCAACCTTCCTCTCCAAGAGATCCTAACCGTCATTCCTAGGGTT
This sequence comes from Kaempferia rotunda, assembly GCA_037177415.1. Classification (NCBI taxonomy): domain Eukaryota; kingdom Viridiplantae; phylum Streptophyta; class Magnoliopsida; order Zingiberales; family Zingiberaceae; genus Kaempferia; species Kaempferia rotunda. Next base: position 1,091,191 of record JBAMIB010000125.1, on the reverse strand, counting down.
TGCAAATCTTGGAAGCGGGCAGTGTCTGGTCCCTACTGTTGGCAGGAGATCGACATTGACGAATGGAGCAAGCGCTGCAAGCCCGAGCAGCTCGATCGAATGCTTCGCATGCTCATCGATCGCAGCTGTGGCTCCTTCCGCCGGCTCAGTGTCTTCGGCCTCCACACCGAATCCATGTTCACATTCATCGCAGACCAGTATGTAGATCTCATCTCAATTCCTGACTTCGCTCTATTGCCTTCGATTTCCAAGAATGGAAGCTGTTGCTTGATTATGTTGCCTTGATTGCAGTCATCCATTATGATCCACTAGTATTTCTGTAGTGAATCATCCTGATGAGTGTATGAACTGTTAATGCATACAATAACATGATGTTCTCTGAAACTTAATGCTAGAGACTGACTGTTAATTCACCATTAACAACATAGCTGGTGTCATGTTTGATCTTAGTTTCCTATAATTACCTCTTTTGATGACAAAGCTATTCTTTGTAAGGAATTTCATATCTGCATTTAAAAATTTCTAAATCTATAGCAACGTTGAATCTTTAGTTTCTAATTTACACTTTGTTCACTTGCTCTTAAGGTGATGGCATAGCAAACCACCAAATCAATCTAGTTATCTACATTATTTGCTTATTGAGTAGCAATCATGCTATGTCACCAACTCAAGTGGAAAACATATAGCACAGTATATGGCTATCAGTTTGGAAATATTATCCTTTCTCACATGAGTTGGTGCCCAGTTAGAAGATGTAGATAGATTGATTGATCTGGCATTCCATCAAATCATTAACAGTAAATGGACAGAGTGCAGTGTATAGAATTGAAACTAAAACTAAGACATTGTAGATTTTAAAGTTTTTAAACACTGATAAATTTGAATTCCATATGAAAGGTTGCAATGGATTTATTATTTAACCATCTTTATTTGTTGAACTGTCAATTGCTTTTAGTAGTTTAATCTGAGTATGCTGTGAGAACTGAGAATTAACAGTCAACAAGATTAAAGATTAAAGGTTTCACTAGTTTATCTCGAAAGAAACTATTTATAGGATGAATTTTGAGTAAGCTAGTAGTTCCAGATACTGGAAACTTATTCATTTTTGCTTGATGACTAATTTGCATTCTTGTTCTTGTTCTATTTATTGAATTTCTCTAGTGCTGGTTCCCTTGAGAGGTTGGAGCTTCCTAGAAGTGAAATTAGTGATTCCATTGTTGAACTTATTGCACCGAGATTGTCCAGTTTAACCTATTTGGATGTCAGCTACTGCACAAAGATAGGTGCCAGTGCCATCGAAGTGTTTGGAAAACATTGTAGATCGTTAATTTTCCTTCGGCGCAGGATGCATCCATTAGAGGTCACCGGAGATTACAATTGCCAGGAAGAAGAAGCATTTGCCATTGCCAAAACGATGACCAAGTTGCACCACTTGGAGATGTCCTACCAACGCTCTACGACCCATGGGGTGCTTGAAATCCTCTCCAAGTGTAGGGATCTTGAGTATTTGGATGTGCGAGGCTGTTGGGATGTCAAGCTAGACAAGAAGTACTTGGAGGAGCAACATTCTGATCTCAAGGTGCTGGGACCTGAAATTGAGGATCGCTACGAATGTGTGGACTACTACTCAGATACTTCTGCATATTCGTGGAGGTCAATCAGCGACGACGAGGACATGATTTGGGAGGATATAAATGCAATGGAAGGGGAGGATTTTCAAGTGAGGTTCTACGGCGGTGGCTTCAATGATGCGGTCACTGGGTATGACTGGCCTCCATCGCCATGAGCATTGTTGGATGGGATTTAGAAACAGATAGTATCACCTTCACTGCATATCTAATAATGGAACAAAGGGGGAAAATCCAATGTATCTTTACTTCGGGTGTTGAATGAGATGCATGTCAAGGTAAACTCTAGTGTTTACATGAGAATGTAATTCGCAGAAGGTGATATGATAATGAGTTGTCTGTATCGAAGATGGGGTAAACTTTACTTCGCATCCATCCTTACAATAGCGTCAAGAACTTATCCTAAGCTGTGTGCCTGAAAACTTCTATGTTTCATATGAATAGCTAAAGATTCTGTGTTGTTTCATGAAAACTTCTCCTAAGCACCTGGGGGATGATTGGTTAAGCTTTCGATGTTGTCAGATGATCAGTTGAATTTTCTATGTTGTCAATACTGTAAAATTTCATCATGTATGAAATTTGATGTTAAAATAGCCAAGAGATATTTTGAATCATGCTAAGAGTCGAGGATCGTGACATAATGTAGTCATCAATATGACACTTGAGAGTCTCGTTGCGGCAGGTCCTGACAAGCTCTCTAATGCGTTATTGACTACGTTACGAGAAGAAAACTTCGTTATTGCTTTGTGGTGCGGTGGTATATTCCTAACGCATCAATATGTTTTTCCAAATTTTGGTGGGATATACATTTGAACAAGTTGATATTTAACTTTAGATGAACTCAACTGTCAGAAATACTGAATTATCCAACATACTTAAAATAAAAAATATTCAAGAACTTATTACTGATGACCTGAGTGATTGGTGCTTGGTCTGTGATTGTCTCCCCCAGCATGTCTTTCGAATTGGATGCCGGGCATCTTTCCATCCTTCTGTACGGATTTGGCACGGCCAGTACCAGTTCTACCATGTTCTTGCAAGTCATCCATGCTGTCTAATAATCTTCCAGCCTTTCCAATTGCAAGGATCAACTCAAGCTGCTTTTGCTGTTGTTCCTGAGAAAGTTTCAAATTCCAAACTGGTTATGCTTTCTAAGGAAAACATATACAGAAGGTTTTTTCCTTCTAAAAGAAAAGGCATCAAACGTTCTAATGCCAGTATGCGAGATAATTATCACAGAATCAAGAAGAATATTTCGAGGTTTTTGAAATATTCCACTTGGAAATTCTGACAAATAGATGATTATTGAAGTAATAATGGAAAAAATTGGAAATTAAGGACAACCACTGGTATTTCTTCAGAAATATATTTCACTTGGGTGTTGATATTTTTGTTGCCTAGATAGTTCTATGATCAGAAATGTTGTCCAACTGTTATTTCTTAAAAATCAACAAAAATCCCAGAAATATTGATGTCATATTCTTGACATGCTACATAACCAATGCCTACAAGTGATTCTCGTCATGAGCGACTAAACCTATCTAACTGTATATTGTTTATATCGAACTATGAGAAGGAACAGGCTATTCTAACACTAGAAATATATTGTCATCCTACATAACACTAGTATACAGTTCTCTAGGTACAGTTTGTCCATAGTGCCTCTTAGGTTTTGAGGTTATGAAGAATTGATTGGCTTTATGCCATCTCAGTAACATCTACACACACATTTACAGTCAAGACTCGTGTAATGATTTATCTATATTTCTTTAAGAGAATAGTTTCGTAGAATGTTTAGTCAAATCAAAAGTGGCATCTATTATTTTATTTCGTGCATTTTTTGGAAATAATAGGGAGTAAAATATATGCTTCAAATTCAAGTGACAGTTAGAACTTAGTTATGTACTCTACCAGGAGAAAAAAAACTTAAGTTCATGTTCAGAATCAACTAGAAATAACTTAATACATTGAGGATTAAGCCTGTTGATAGGAAGGCTCGTTATCAAATTAGAAACTTTGCCACCACAAAGAAAGTGAAACTTCTAAACATGGTTATCAAGGTATCACAGAAGTTGAATTATCAATTGATAGTGAATTATGCTAGAAAAACAAGCTTATCAATATGGATTCTCAAAATGAACACCACAAATTTATAGGCCAGAAGAATGCCACATAAGACTCACTTGCATGGCCAATAAGACCTTTTGAATTTCGCCAAGTTCCTTCTTGAGAATCTCTTCTTGCATTGCAAGTACTCTAATAGCCTCAGAGTTCTTTGCTGCTAACTGGGTAGTCTGCATCACATCACATGTTTAAACAATGAAGGAATTACCTTAACTATCTACATCCAACTACAATTCGCTATGAGACGAAAAATGAGAGCTGATGAACTTTTAATTGAAAATTAGCAAATTGAACTTAAGTTTTAGATCGATGCCACTGAATAAATTTTTTGTTTAGACAACAATGAAGTCTGAGAATTGAAGGACGAAGTTAAAAGCTGCTTACTTGATTGAATATGGGAAATACCAAACAACAATATTGACAAGAAAAAGGCACTTTAAGGGTGCATTGCAACAAAAAAGTACGTGGGGTAGGAGAGACACTGTAACAGACATTGTTAAGAGTAACTCAAAATTTGAAAAATTAACGTTCATCAGTTGCAAAGAAACTTTGAGTAGTTGGTTCAGCTGATATTTCATAATAACTTGGATAATTAAATTTATTCCTGATTTTGAGGACTAACACACAGGCGCATGATGTATAACAAAAACGAGAAACACACCTGTGGAAGGAGTCATGCTCAAATGTGAGTAATGCAGATAAGAGTACACCAGAATAAATCAATGACAGTCAAGAGCTTAAAAATAGATAGATCTCTGTGGTTATCAAACAATAAAGGATCTACAACACAAGAAAGGCAACAGAATCTGGAATACTAGTATTACCTGAACAAGAGGCTCCTTCAAGCCCTTCCTAG
>JBAMIB010000125.1:1064385-1075378 GCA_037177415.1 Kaempferia rotunda | reverse complement strand
CCGTGATAACATTTCTGAGTACATGTTCAGAGCCGCAATGTTGATTGCTTCGGCGCCGCCGGAGCCTCCGAGCACCAGGACGACCTGCGCCTTCTCCTCCCCACTCTTCTTCCCCGCCTTGGGGAAGAAATGCGACCGCGCCACGGCCTTCGACACAAAGCGGCGCAGCGCGAGCCTCACCGGATTCCCGTAGACCAAGCACTTCCTCCTCTCCAAGTGCTTCACGCATCCATTGAAAGCAACGAAGATCTTCTCGGCGAAGGGGGCGGTGAGCCGGTTCACGAGTCCCGGGTAGCTGTTCTGCTCCTGAATAACGATCTTGACGCCGCACAAGGCGGCGGCGAGGCACACAGGCGCGGCGATGTAGCCGCCGGTGCCGACGACGAGGGAAGGCCGGAAGCGGAGAACGATCTTCACGCTCGAGGCGACAGCGCGGAAGAAGTGGAAGGGGAGAAGGAGGTTGGCGGAGGAGAAGGGGGGAAGGGAAGGGCGGGCCCGGGGGATGGCGGAGAGGGCGAAGCCGGCGGAGGGCACGGCGGAGTCCTCGAGTCCAGCGTCCGATCCGACGAAAAGGATCTCGGCGTCGGGGGATGCGTCCCTGAGCGCCTCGGCGATGGCGATCGCGGGGTAGACGTGGCCGCCGGTGCCTCCGGCAGCGAACAACACGCGAAGCACAGCTGACGGCGGCGGAGGCGTGGCAACCTGGACCAGAAGAACACCAATGAACGATCTTTGATCCGAACTGGAAAAAAAATGTCATTTTTATCCGGTGAAGGTGGTGGCAGCGGAGGTACCTGCCTTGGCTTAAACCTTGAAGTCGGAGATGGAGGGAGATGGAAGGAGGAAGAAGCTCGTATCCGGAAACTGGAAATGGAAGAAGAAGAAGACTAATACGACGAGGAGGAAGAAGAAGAGAGAGAGAAGAGAGTCGGTGAAGCAGTGACGAACGCCATTAATTTTCAGAAGGGAATTCAGAGCCAGAGAGTGATATAAATGCATTCATCTATCAAATTAACAAATAATAATAATAATAATAATAATAATAATAATAATATCAACATCAACTTCTTTATTTAAATTTTTTATTCTAAATTTTAAATAAGATAACTAAAAATCTTTACATCAACTACCCTATCCATTCACTAAACGTAGGGTTTCTGAATAGTGAGAATAAAATCTTTACCCTATCCATTCTTTAAATTTTAAATTTTTAAATGTTAAATTCAAATTTTAAAATAAAAAAATAAATAATATATGAATTCTAAATCATCCAATTTTCTATTTTAATTTGAGAATTGAAAGAAAAGATTTCTAAAAAATTGATATTACACGGCATTTCTTATGCAATAATAATAATAATAACAATAATAATAATAATAATAATAATAATAATAAATCCTAAAATATATTTTTTTTAATGAAAGAAAACTACGAAGAAAATAAAATAATAGAAAAACTATAATTTATTTAAAAAATATTTCTCCATATTTATTTTTTTTTAAATTGTCATTAAGATGTTATTGTTTGCGAAATATTCTAGTAAAATCAATTCTTTTGTTTGTGTTTTTTTTTTGTTTAAAATCCCTTTCATGGATCATGACGCCCCCCAAAAAATAATATTTAATTAGAAAATTATGTCTTTGTCAAAAGATGATCTGTGGGCGTAGACTGTAAATTAAAATATTTTTTGAAAGGTCTTTTTTTATTTGCTAAAAATTTTATTGGACTACGTGTAAATTTAGAATCCATTTTAGATACATATATTAATAATCAGATAAGACATTGGAATCACACAGCTACATGGGGACCACCAACAATGATTAAGAAACAGCAATTACTAATTTAATTTAATTTTCTTATTTTGTTCTCCATTTATCACATTGTTACTTGTTAGATGTGAAGACTGACTCAAAACTTTTTGTTTTTTTTGGATGGTTTATAAATCATAAATTGTAGGAGCAAAGAGACGTGCAAGGATGCATTCTATTCGCTCCAGCGGTTTCGTCGATCCTTCTTTAAATTAATACGGAAGAAATAAGCTAATAAAAAAAATTATAAGTGACGACTAACTTAAATAGTAAATAAAATAAAACTAAAACACAATTTAAACTTGATGACCTATTGGTATGTAATTAATTGCGCTACGATGCATTCAATTGATGAATGTGAAGGTGATATATCAGATAGATATATTTTTTTTATCCTCCGTTTGGATGGGGTAAGTGAAGATTCATTAATGAAAAGTGAAGGAAAGAAAAGAAAGGATAACTTTCTTACACCTCAATTTGAGGGGTAAAGAAATAATTCATTTAAAAGGTAAGGGAGAATAAAATTTCTCCCACCCTCTCCTCACCTCATTTGCTTATCGGCTTCCCAAACAAAGGTAAATATAATCTTCCCTTTATTTGCCTTTCGTTCATCACCACCCAAACAGAGGGTTAGGCGAGCAAACAACCTGGGAAAAATTCGTGCTGAGGCTCTAACACTCTTGCAAACAGGCAATCGAGTGATGTTTATGATTTCATCAAGTAAAAAACAAACGAACACCAGATCAATCAAATTGAAAAGAATGCCTACGTAAGGGTAAAATACTATTAACCTAATATATTTTTTATCCAGTAGCATTTATCCTTCTATATTTTAAAAATAACATTTAACTCTCCAAATCAAATGTGAGAAAGACAATTATACCCTTATTTTTTTATCAATTTTTGATAATAATATGAGGAGAAAAAAATATATTGAACTAATTATTATATTTTTTTAATAAAATCTTCATAAAATGTATACATATACAAACATATATAATAGAAAAAACAACTCTAAAAGAAGATAATTAAAAAAAAACTTATTTCACCTCTCTCACCAAACTAAAAAAAATTCTCCTCATCATTAAATGTGATACACAATGAATTAAAGATAAGTGTGCCTTTGTCTTTTTTATCATTTTTCAATAATAACCTATAGAGGAAAAAAACATATTGAATTGCCCATTATATCTTCAATAAAAATCCTCATAAAATTTATAATACACTTGCATAAACAAAAATAAAAGTCAAACCTAAAAGGGATAATTAGCTAAAAACTTATTCCATCTCTCACCAAATTAAAAAAAAAAAACTTCTAAGTTCTTTGACTGATTATCTCTTTTAGAGTTGTTATTTTTCTGTTATTTATATTAATATATGTATGAATTTTATAAAAAATTTATAATAGTCAATTCAATATATTTTTACTCTCTTAATACTATTATCAAAAAATAATTAAAAAAAAACAAGAACACAATTATCTTTCTCATATTTAAATTTTGATAAGTTAAATATTAATTTTTAAATAGGCAAAATAAAATAGAAAACATAGGGGTTAAATATATTTTAGCCTTTATCTTATCACTTGAAAATTTACCTCTACAGTAGACTAGAATTATGCTTATTTGGATGCACAAGTTAGTCTTTTTGCAGATCCCAATCGAGAGAGAGGCCATGGCTTTCCTCCAACAAAACCAATTTGACTGTCCAAGAATCATTCAATCAAACAAATAAGCAATGGTTTTAAAACCTGTGATCTTAGACATAAACCTGTTTCTCTCGCAGATCACCAAGCGTCCATGAACCCTGAAAAAGCGCACAAACAACAAAACAAGTGAAGTACATTTCGACAAAAGTCAAAATCGAGCTAGAACTCCTGCCACATTAGTTAGAGTCCATCAACACAGTAAGTGATCCTCCTCGATTATAACTATCAATCAGGGTGATAAAATGTTTGATTCCACAAAAATACTCAAGTGAAAGAAAAAGCTGGATCATCACATTTCTTGATTACACTCTTTTCCCATTCTACAAGCCTTATAATTATCTGAGTCAAACTGACGACTTCACATCTGTTGAGCAAAAAAATTATGAACAGTGATTGCTTCAACTCAGGTAGAGATTCGTTATCTTCCAACTATAGAAGTTGTATCAAAAATTTGCAAAAATGACTGCAAGCAGCGAGGATGATTGTTGACTCCAAAATGGTGAGAGACACATCCCCATGAGCAGTACCACCTTATTGGAGCAAGGAAAATGCAACTGTTTCTGCAGAAAAGGAACTAATCTATAAAGAATAGATACAAGGATCACTTTTTTTGAGCCTGGATCCCTGGTTTTTTTTAGTTTTCTTAACATCGTGGCACTGAAGATGGGGATTATGAGAAGATGGAACAGAAATGCATCAGCATTTGGAAGTCATTGCCAAAGCAGTCACCAAGGATTGACCTTTATAAAACAGTAGGCATCCAGATATTCTGATATACTGATTTATCCTTTACGTCCTACAACATATGATCTCTTCGTAAATGGCCCTGAGAATTCAGTACTTCCACGTCTAGAATCATCTCAATTGCTACCAATGAAGAATCACTAATTCACAGTCTCAAAGAACAGAACTTGTGGCTGCAAATGTCCCCGTTTACACATGTCAATAACTTCTAACCAACTGCCAACCAGCTGCACAAATTAACTTGAACCATTAAAAGACTCGCAACATGCTGAGACAACAAGTATAAACATTCAAGTTACCTTTACAGTTTGGTCATCATACATGACCCATTGGTCATGTTCGCATGCAAAGCAGTGATAGTGTTGCCCATAGTAACAAACCTGAAGATAGAACAAATTTCAGAATTCAGATGACCAGCAACAGTCTAGCTACAAGTAGCAAGCCATAGAACAGTTCTACTCATGATGTATTACTATTATAAAAAGGTGGGGAAAATGTAATGAACTTTGATTCCTGGCATAAGTATCAGATGCTTCAGAATCTGACAAATCATCCAGCCCTTCAACAAGGAATCAAATAACTTCCAAATAATTAAGGAAGTCCAAGTATACAAGTGCTGGATAGCTATGCACATCTAATACAGAGTAGGCAAATTCATCTTCCACAAGAACAAAACCAACTGGAATCAACAGTGAAGCACCAATTTTGTGTCCTTGTTTGCTAACTCATAAGGTCATTCTTAATTAATCAACTTGTACATTGTAACAAATCATACATGCTAGCGCTGGTAATTCTTGAAATTCAAGTTCACGTTGGCATCTAGATGTCACCATCAGACATTGTGAACCGAAATAGACTACATGTCAAAATATGTAACAGACTTAACTCCAATTTTACACACATAGGACAAGGCCTGATGTTTGGTGGGTGAAAAGAAACAGTTGCAGCTCTTACTTGACTGAATCTAAATTTATTACTTCAGATTCTGAATGCCAAGGTCATGGCGTTGGATTCAAAACTTAGCAGAGAGATCAGACATTCAAGTTTTGGCTCAAGGTTTTCTCTGAATAAACATCTCTTTCTACCACTGAAACAATGGAGAATTAACTACTGCTTAAAGAGTTGGATTATACCTCTCTGACACTTTCAGATATCAGTAACATCTTGACAAGGCCTGATGTTGGGTAGGTGAAAAGAAACAATTGCAGCTCTTACTCGACTGGATCTACATTTATTACTCAATATTCTGAATGTCAATGTCATGGCGTTGGATTCAAAACTTGGCAGAGAAATCAGACATTCAAGTTTTGGCTCAAGGTGTTCTCTGATAAACATCTCTTTCTACCACTGAAACAATGGAGAATTTTACACAACACATAGGACAAGGCCTGATGTTGGGTAGGTGAAAAGAAACAGTTACAGCTCTTACTTGACTGGATTTACATTTATTACTTGAGATTCTGAATGCCAATGTCATGGCGTTGGATTCAAAACTTAGCAGAGAGATCAGACATTCAAGTTGCGGCTCAAGGTTTTCTCTGAATAGAGTCATAGACATCTCTTTCTACCACTGAAACAATGGAGAATTAACTACTGCATAAGGAATATAATTATATATCTCTGACAGTCTCAGATATCAGTAGCATCTTAAGCATTTTAGGATTGAAAATTGGCCATAGGAGATGGACCAATTTTGAACTAGGATTCTTTTGGTACCTTGTTCTCAGTTCTTTCGATATGTTGCTCTTAGCTAGTTGTTATAGATTTGTCACTTATATCTTGCAATATGCATACCCTTATATCAGATCAACCATCTAAGCAGGGCACGCGTAAATATATATATATAAGAAACAACAAGATCAAATAAAAACTTTCGTAATATGTCACCAAGATGGAAGTCATTAAACCAATTCAACAAACACAAACTACATTAAGATACTTGCATGACAATTCATGGAGGAGAAATGCTTAAAACAGATTAAAATGACTGGCGGTAAACAAAATATTTCAAGACCGAATATAGCAAAAAGGTATGGATGAGCCATGAATTAAGCCGATTAAAAATTTTCAATTATGTCAAACTCAAAATAATTCAAAAAAATTAGAGCCTAACTCATTTTGAGACTTATAAACAAAAGATTAATAGTTTCATGTCTCTGAAGTCTGAACAACATTCCACGATCACATTGTCACAGAAATAAATGCATCTAAGCAAATTTAGCATGAATGTGGAGAACTTATGAAACTAGTGCATGAGGGAAAAAGAAGCCAAAGTGAATTACCTATTTGTTACAGAGCATTTCAAGGAAAAAAGACAATCAGAATTCAACTGGGAAATTAATATTAAAAATTGATGTTTGTTCTCTCCATTAGAGACATTGATTCACTAAAGCATTCGCATTCATAAGTTTGTCAAATAACAATTCACAGGATCATAAAACAAAAATTGGTCAGATATTGGCTCTCCAGAAGACCACGACAAATGAAAATTCAAGGCGTTGGCTAACATACCATTGAAATCAGAGAATGTTTGCTTCCTTTATCTATACCACAGTAGAGAACCCCAATATCAACATCAGTCGTAATTGCTGCCAAAGTTGCAGATATATCATCTGCACTTTCAGTTGTACTTTGCCATCCTAAAACTGAAATAGGTATTAATCAGTTAAGGTATTAAGAAAGATGTCAAGTAAGATTGAAAAGATCAGCAACCTAGACCTCTGCCAAATGTGAATAAAAAAAATAAAGGTAACCTTTAAGGGGAAAAAAAATGGAGGCAGTGCAGCGATGAAAATGAAAAAAAAAAACGAGATTTGCAGTTTAAAAAAATAAATAAATATACAAAAGTAAATCGAGGATTTGAATGGAAAAAACCAATAAAATCTATAAGTAATTAGAGGCTAGCCGTGGAAGCATATAAAATCAAAAGAAAATATAGAATGTTACATAATCAAAATGTATATGGATCAAAAGAAACAAAAGGTTTAAGCAATGTTACATCAGAGAGTTTACCAGTCTCTAGTGTCCTTTAAAATTGATTAATATAGAAAGGACCAGTTTTGCCAATGGCAAAAAATAGCTTATAAAAGAGGAATAAGTGCCACCCAGAATAGTCTCTTTTTGTTAACATCAAAGCTAGAAATTATTTTTCACGTGAAATGGATTTTAATATTAGAAATAATAAAAATATATCTCAATTTATCTTCACATTTATTGTAGCATATCAAGAGGTGTCTAGTGTTGGCAAAAGACAATACATGATTAATACAATGACATATGAGCCATTAAGTAATATCGAGTTATAGTAATTTACTAGAATGATACATTTTCATTGTTTTGCCGGCACGATATGGGATTTTAAACATAAAATACCTATTTATGATAATATTCATTCTAGATAAAGCCTAAAATTTGCACAATTCCAGCTCCAAAAAAAAAAAATCTTGTTCCTGTGTAAAAACAAAATAAACTATGTTTAATCTACTGGATATGGCATTTAATACAAACTTCCTATGCACGATAAGCAGATGTGAATTACTAATTTAAAAAAGGAAAAAGGAAACAATGGTTACCAGCTGTAAAAACATGTGGTGGATGAGACAATATGTGATTCATGTAATTTGGTTTTCCACAACCAGCAGCTTCAACATCACAAGATAAACGGTGATTCATCTCCACAGTCTTCAAAAGGTCATCAAAAGAACTTTCAGGACACATAACCTGTAACAAAAGAATCATGATTTCAATGAATTTGAATTATGACTTCAACAAATTTGTTGATATCACAATTGGTCTATTGCATAATCATGGAAGGTAACTTAAGAGAATAAATAACAAATTGAAGACATGCCTTGGCTGTTCTTAATGAATTTGCATTGATATTGTGAAAAAATGAAGTATACTTTAGGTGCCTGGTCTGGGAATGACAGTTATAACAGTTCATTTGTTCATCTATATTCATTCCAAAGAGTGTGTGCGCAATACACGAGCTGTTTGTGCAATCCCACAATCCTTCTGAATTAATCTTTTGCAAACCACCATCACTATCCCCAGAATGAACTTTGAATGACTTATGCAAACAGTCAAAAATTACTGATAGAACCTCAGATGCATCATTCATCTGTCCCTGTTAATGGATAAAAAACCTTTCAGGTTAAAGGGATACCAAAATTTATATGGTCTAAGATCTCATCAAGATAAAAGTAATGTGCATAGTGCATAGAACAGCTCACTCATGTTGTAATCACCTCTTGAAAGAATTTACTATCAGGATATAAGTTGCTCAAAGCAATTCTCAAAGAAGTAGGTGCAACAGCATCACTTAGTCCACCTTCAGAAGCTTTTCTCAAGTCTGTAAATATATCATAAAGTGCACAGACAACACATGGATTTCCAACATGCTCATGCACTGATGACGTTTTGAGGAACTCATCTCTGAAACGCCTTAAATGCCATAATGACTAAGCCAGTAAAAGAAATACAAAAAATCATTGGCGTGAAGCATATTTTAAGAAAGCCACAATTAGCAATGATTGTATCCAATACTTTGAGTACCTGGATAATCACATTCAAGAAACAATTGTATTCGCCAACTGCATTCCTGAGACCAGTACCAAGAACTTCTTTTCTGCTTGAAATGCTCCCCATGTCAGTAGCTGATACAACATAGTCACTGCCTTCTGTAATTTTCAAAAGCGAAATGAATTACAAACCAAAATTCTCAAAATAGAAATGAGATATTTCATGTTATCATCTCCATTAGATATTCCATATAGATGACTTCCGTTATCACTCAAAAAGAATAAATGGGAAGGAAGCATTAAATAGAGCACAAGTTGCATGGTTATAAAATCAATCTGAAAATTAGCACAGTAATAGTTGTCTAGAAAAGTACTAAATTATAGTGAAAGGGGTGGTATTATTTTGAATCTTGCTCTGTCTTATGATTTTACAAATGTTATCATTTCACAACATATGAGTATTTCATTAATTTTGATAGTAACAATTATCTGTTACTCAGAAATGTGCACAAGCATTCAAAACAGATATGAATCTGTGTCAGACAAGGTTGTTCCTAAAAAATTTCAAAAAAGATCAATTAGGATGTTGATTTCTGACTCAAAGTGTCAGAGTATTTGATCTGAATGTTAAAATTAATAATTTGGTAGACACACATGCTACAAGCTATCCTTATCTAACTGAATTGGCATAGTATGCACCCCTTATTACCTTTGAGGTCTAATCAAATTTCTATATATATTCTAATCAGTAGAAAGTTCCCCAAACTGTTGTATTAGCTCTATTACAATTTAAAATTGAAACTGATTTAGAATATTCTTATGGAAATTCATTGCTCCTATTTCTGTATGTTAACTTTTCTGTCAATTTTTGAGTAACAAGTTTTAGATACTAGTTTTAAACGCACTACAAGAAGATAAAAGCAATAGAATTCAGTAGGGTTATAGAGGTACACTCTCCAGAATAGGTACAAAATTAACCTTAAATTACTTGCATCAAACATACAATATAATCCACAATGCATCTATTCAACCTCCAGATCAGCGCGGAACTAGCAAAACAACCTAACTGTTATTTCTGAAGATAAGTGTACCTAAGCTTTCACGCACAGCTTGCTTAAGATCTTCTTGGAACCTTTTTTCATCCTCGTCCTGAAATTGTCCTGCTGTCCTATCTTCATTTTGTCCTGGGCACAAGTAAGAAGTTATATACTAGCACGAAAATGATTTATATCAGAATCATTTGCCATATATCCTACATTAAAAATGGATTTGTAAGATATTTGCATTGCAGTAAAAGGGAAAAAAGCATACTATAACATTAACCTCCTTATTATAGTTGAGAAAGATATCAAACATCCAAAGTTGCTGCTAAACAGGATTACCAAATAAGTGGCTCTATGTTTAATTCTCCTACTGATTTTGCATATTTGCAACACGTTAACATATATAGAAGTAAACTACTGTCAGGAATCAATATCTGACATGGCAAGTACACTTGGCATACCCCAAGTAGCTCATAAAGCTATGGAGTCACAAAGCACTTTGCAGCAAAATATTATCAACCGCAAATTAAAGCATTGCGTGGGAACAAAACTTGCATATCAAATTTCATCAAGGTCAAGCCAATATTAGTGCTTGCTTGCAATAATTCCACCTTAAAAGCGTCAACAAATTATTGTGGAAAAAGAGCAAGAAATTTGGTAGACATAATACGTTCAAAAGCAAAGAAAATCATGCAACCATGCAGTTGATTTCTCTTAGAATCATAAGCAAATTTACAATTTTAAATAAAAAACCTGCACCATTATCTTGATCCGCGTATACTTCACGTTGAGAACGGGCAGGCAAATGATTTTCTTTAGAAAACGGAAAAGCTCTTCCATTCCCTTCAGACAACTCTTTTGAAATACTATGTTTGGCAACCTGCTTAGCTTTCAATTGTTCCAAAGGCAGAAATCCATCATACACAGTTCCTGCAGAACCTGCAAGTAAAAACAGTATAAGTTCGCATACAGCAAAAACAACCAACTGATCATCAAGATATTAAAAATATATTTGATCACAATAACATTTGCCTTTGCTCAAACGAAAATAAGAAATTACCTTGCTTGTGTTTTGAATGAGATTGGCTATTTGTTTTTTTAGCCTTTTGGAAGCTGTTGCTATCGGAAGATGTTGTATTGGTTACAGATTTCTCTATTCCATTAACTTGC
>JBAMIB010000125.1:923911-934039 GCA_037177415.1 Kaempferia rotunda | reverse complement strand
CCACATGCATCCTTCTCGCTTCGCTAGTTTACTCTTTCGCAGCTTCTCGTCCCTTAGATGCACCGAGCCAGTCGACTCTCTCCCCGCACCATCTCTCTCGTTCGCCGCGTCTTCCGTTCGACTTCTTGTGTTCCTAAGCTCCTACACACTTAGACACAAAGTTAGATAATGACAGGACCTAACCTAATTTGGTTGATCATATCAAAATCAACCCGAGGTACCAACACTTACGTTTATTTCTAATGAACTTTGATAGAAGAACTATTCCAGTGGTTGTTTGCGAGATGAATCTGGATTACTAATCCTCACGAAATTGTTAGTCTCCCCATACTTTGTTACACGTTTGCACGTTGAAACTATTATTCTAAGATAGATCACTATTTTGTATCAAAAAAATAGACAGATCATAAATTTTACTGAAATCATCAAAAATTTTGTTCAGAGAGTGGAAGAGGTATTCATGTTGGATCCAAACATGAATTCAAGTTTAATCGAGATAGTGAAGAAAGAAGTAGGTGAGGGCACTTCAAGAAAAGCTGGAAGCTGTTCAAAAGCTATTCTTTGGCTCACCAGGTACATCCACAGAAATGGAATCAATTTTTGTGAAAAAAAAAAAAGAGAGAGCTTAAGCTCGACTAAGTATCTAAATAATATTTCTTTTTCTTGACGATTAATTAGGTCTATAGTTTTCGGTTTAACTTTGTTCCAAAAGTTGGACAAGAACCCTGAATTAAAACTTGAGCAAGTAGTGGAAGAAGCATACAGTGAGGTTCTGAAGCCATGTCATGGTTGGATCTCGTCTGCTGCTTACAAGGTAGCTATTTATCCGGTGTCGATCGATATGTAAGGTTAAATGATTCTTTTGCCTCAGGATGCTACTAACTGGAGTTTGGAAATTGACAGATAGCTTTAAAACTGGTTCCAGAGAGGGAAACCTTAATCAGATCGCTCATGGGTCAAGAGCAGGATTATGAAGCTCTGAAACAAGACGTCAAGAGCTATGCGTCAGTGATTCAGCCACTTTTGGATGAAATATGTGCCCTCTTGGTGAGTGGAAATCCTTCTGAAAATCACTTCATTTTCTATAAATTGTGTTGTTCACATAGTTGGATTGACCAGAGTCATGTGTTTTGTGATGAATCGCTGCAGAGGACTTATCATCTGGACAAACTGAAGTCTGCATGATGACCTGCCATTGTCTCTGCACTCCTTGTAGATAATGTGAAAGGAAAATTGTACAGTCAATGCTTTACTGCATGTTTACTACTCTGTTTTGTCTCTTGTTTTTGTTGAATAAGCGGGACAAAATAGAATAGGCTTGTGTCAGAGGTTGGGGAGTTCATGGAAAGAAGAAAGAGATAATATGTTTTGGATGTTTGTCTATGTAAAGTTTTTCATCTGTATAAAATATTTTGTGAAGACTTTTTACAAGGGAAAATTTTGTACGTAAAGGTCTCTTCTTCTATTCTCTTCTAGTTTTTGGTCAGAAGGTGGACTTAAGTAGTAGGAGAAAATTATATGTAAATAGTTTGCTCCTTGTGTAATAGTTGTAGAGATGCAGACATATGAGAATTTATAAATAAAAATATTTAAAAAAAAATTAAGAAAAATATTTAAGATGGTATATTAAAAAAAAAGGATAAAATGTATTTAAATATAAATGATATTAGTATAGGATAGTATTCAATTTGGATAATTCATATATTGAGATATGATTTTTTTTAACTTCAATTTTGATCTCTATTTCAAAATAGGGTTTGACAGAACATATGGACCATCGATGGGACTGATACACCCTCGCGACGTAGTCGAGTTGGTACTAAGGCTGTTTCTCCAATAAATCTCAGGTTCGAATCATGCCGATAGCAATGGAGCTATCTCGTACAAGCGACTCCCTCACCTAAGAGGCTACTCAATAGGTCAAAAATACTCTTCATGATTTATTTTCCTTCATGTGTTGTGAGACCGATAGTGAAAAAGCGCATGATGTGAGCGATACATTTGTAGGAATTTTTCATCTAAATAAAACTTATAACTAAAACATGCTGAACTTCTAGGTTATCAGGGAGTGCTTTCAATTGAGCTGGTGGAAAATTTCAGTAGACCGGACTAGTAACCTGTCTGTTTAATTATTATTATAATTATTATAACCGTTATTTCAGTTTAAACCGGTCAGTGATGGTCAAATCGCCGTCTAATAAACCGGCTATGCGAACCAGACAGATCAACTAACGGGCCGTTATTTGGACCGGGCTTCCATTTCTCTCCCTTCCATTCCCTGCTCAAATCTTAGCGGTGTCGACGAGGCCGAGCGAACAGCTAGAGCCTCCTCCCACCCATTCGACTCGGAGAAATCTAGGGTTTCGGCCATGGCTTCCGCGAATCCTGTCGGCCCGAAGACCGGCGATCATGAATCGGAAGGATCAGTGCAGAGCACCGCCGATATGACGGCGTTCGTCCAAAACCTTCTCGTGCAGATGCAGAACAGGTTCCAGGCGATGTCCGAGGGCATAGTTGCAAAGATAGATGAGATGGGGAGCAAGATCGATGAACTGGAGAAGAGCATCATTGACCTCAAAGCTGAGATGGACGCGGAACCCACGGTGAAGTCGGAGCCGGAAGAAGGCAAGCCTTCTGATGAATCTTCATGAGCGAGCCACGATGGCATGTTGAAGGCATTGTCTGGATCAGTTCAACAGTGACATATTGCAGCTGTCTTATTGAGTTGTCTTTTGTGAGTTTGTGTGAGGGATGTTTTCCTGTGTGTGCAATTTAATTTCAGGTGTTTTTGAGATAGACTCCATTCAGAACTAGAGAAAAACTTGTTAATCAATATTTCTATTAGTCTACTGGTTGATGTAACCTTTAAGAATAGGTTCCTCCCTCTCATATTATCGTGCATCCACTTGATAATTCATATGCTCCGTTGTCAGAGGATATAGTATTGTCAAATTGCTTGAGATTAAGCTGTGGATGGTGGTAAAATCTTAAGGAAGGAAAAGGAGGATATTTCTATGTCATCCGTACGATGGTGTGTTATCTAGACAATTAAATTCTTGACTCTATCAACACAGGTCATCTTGCTTCTTCCTTTTCGTAGATTGTTTTATTCATTTATGTTGCTACCAATAAGGATTTTGCATTGGTTTGAATCTTATCATATTTTGTGTGTTTTTCACAGATATTCTATGCTTACTTTCATGCATAAGTGTTAAAGTAATGCTTATGGGTTTTACTGGTGCCCATTATTGAGGATATTCTTTTAACTCCATAACATAACTTAGTTTAGTTTCAATTATTTGATTGCTATGTTATTTGTTTAACTGGATTTGCTACATCTACAATACTAGCAGAGTCTTTTCTTTATCTGTATAAATATGACTGGTATTATTTCTCGCTTGGAACTTCATGATAAGCAGAATCATGTGTCTTTGGCTTAATGTTTGCTGTGTTTAATAAAGAATCACGAGTCTCTCCGGCATTACTTGGAATTAAAAGGATTTAGCATCAACAAAACTTCGTCTGAACTCTGATGTGCTCATGAAATAGCCAATTTCAAAAGGAAGTTGTCATACTGAAGTCGTTGCATTTACTTGAAACTCTGATAGTTTTACTTATGTTTGTAAAGTTTGAACCTTGTCCTCAACTTGGTCTACGTTTTGGTTTACTCTCAGATACCATAGTTGATTGGGTTCTCATGTGTAGCATAAATACATCATACTACACTACAACTTTTGCAACCTTGATTTTGGATGTACAAGAAATACTACTTGAAGGAGCTGGGGCGAGCACATCGCCTCGCCTTTTGCCGCCATGGAGTAGTGGACTGGTTGTACTCCCACTTGTATGTTCCTTGACTATCATTGTTATTGATTGTTTTTTTGTCATATTCACCAAAAAAATTTTCACAATCATTCAGTCACTGTTGTTACATTCAATGTGTCAGAACACAAATAATTATCTAGTTTTTTACTTTCCTCAGAGTGCACATCCTTAACTGACTATTATTTGAGGGTTTATTTTCAGAAACACATCTCCTCTTAATGCTGTTTGATGTTCTGTGACTTGGTCAGGCTGTACTTTGTTGTTATCTTCAAGATAAGGTTTCAGCGCTCTATGTTACCTTAATGGTTTAAACACAAACTCCATGCACCCCTCGCTGTTGAACAGTCTTTCTTTGCCCTTGTAAGTTGCAAGGAAGATCAAGCTTAGATTTTAGAATTGCACCAATGCTTCATAGAACCATTCAATAATGTGTGGGCGTATAATATGTTAAAGAATGAGCTAAACTAGATCTCCTTATGATTGCATGTGGCTAGTCCTATGTTCTTTTCTGCATCTATAGTGTTCCTTTTGTCATATGTACTTTCTTTAACACATTTATGATATCAATATATCACTGATGTAGATATAGGGATTCCAATGAGATTGTGCTATTAGTCCATAATGTGCTATGATATGTGATGTACATGACTTTCTTTAACATGCACATGACTTTGACTAACCTGACTTTGGGCTGCAAGATTGAGTATTAACTTATTATCTTGTATCAGTAGACACTCCAATCCATAAACAATAGACACTAGAGTTTTACTGTTGTCTCAGTTCAGGTACTACAATTGTCAATTTGTCATTGTAGCTCATCTTACAACAATGCTAACATTGTTAGACAACTATGAGAAGGATGCGCCATGATTTCTTTTAATTAGGCCAGGATCCAGAAGTTCTTCTGCCATCTAGTGCTGATCAGGTAGCCACCTACTCCCATGCTTTGCTTCCTCACGGCTAATGTGAGGCACTGAGCTTCATTGATGCACTGCTCTACGAAGTCTTCACTGTTTGTATTAAACAAACTGTAGCAATCAAGATAGGAAATCAGTAATCTAAAGATTAGCAGCATCACAATCAAGAATTTGCTGAACTCTATTTTATTAATAGATTCCTCTTCCAATAATAAAGGGCAGACGACAGTTGAGATACTAATGTTACATCTATTGTCCTAGCAGATGAAAATAATTTATTTTCTCCTAGTTTGCCAATCTTGACCTCTTTCCTTGACTATGTTGGCAGGGAAAGATAGATTTTGAGTTGTAATTATGGGGCAAAAGATGTTTACCAGCAACATAGGGAGGGTTTGCTCTGGCTCAATACTAGAACTGATGCTTCCAACTTCTTGACTTGGCTGAGGACGGTTTCCAGCTTTGGTCCTTCCATCACAAGTACTTCCACTTCCACCTGTTTATCAAAATTCAGGTAAAACAAGGACAATTAGCAAGTAATCAAGAATTTGATTATTCAAAATTTGGCACGTAATCAAAGCTACAGTTTAGAAATTGCCTCTGGCTTGCAGGATTTGCAGAGCGAGGCAAGAGATTCTGCAAAGTTGTGCAGCTCAAAGTCTACAACTCTGCGAGGAGGAAGGACATGGAGGAGAGTGAGGAGATCCTCTTTGTTTGCCACATGAGTTAATGCCCACATCATGGCTTCCTTGGCCTTCACACTCTTGTCTACCACCACCATCACCCTCTTCTTCTCCATCCCCACACTGCTCTCCCCCCACACTGACTGAGCCTTACTGATCTTCCTCCACCTCCTTGAAACTTTAGCAGACTTGGAAATCTGGGAAGAGCCATCCCAGTTCATACTTCCTCCACCACCACGGCTGCCCATCTTCTCCACAGCCCTGTAACTGGTACTTGAGCTTCTCAAGAGTAGGTAGATGGAGATGATATTCTGCTTTGGCATATTGCTTCTTCCCCCTTTATTCTGACAGGTGAGAAACAGGTCAAAAGTATTGGATGCAAATATAGCAGTAAAAACAAACATCGTGTGGGGGAAAAAAATGCGATTTGGATCTAGTTCTGCACTTTCAGATGTTGACACTGACAGTGATATGTGTGGCCATTGGTTATGGTGAATCTTACACGACTGGAGATTTCGTTTTGCTGTTAGTGAACAGTGGATAACATGGTTTTGCTTCATGGATTAACTACTATTGTTACCTTCTTTCGTGCACAATGGTACGCTTGCCCGGTCGACTATAACAGTGAGCTGGTGATGATTCATGATCGAGAAATGTGAGCATTAATTCATTCTGACAGAACGTTCACGAGCTGCTGAGTGTGGTGGACCATCTGTGATCGAAGTAGATCTGCATTAGGTTGGCAAGCCAAAAAGAAAGAAACCAAAAAGTGAAAGAGTCAAGTGTCTTTCTGTACTTCTGGGATGCCGAGTGTTGACAGACTTGGCATATCATTTTCACCCTCTCATTCAATTCATTGCACTGCTGTCGCAGAGGACGGGAAATAAAGAAGAAAAAACAAAGCTGCAATATCCTGATTTGATTATGGGGAATATGGTTTCAATCTCTCTCTTCACATGATGAATATAACAGGTGTTTATTGTACTTTCGGGATAGTATAATGGTTGAAGATTACTATATAAGATTATAGGTTAAAACTTGGAGTATGTCATCTTCCATATCTTGATCATTTATATTAATAGTGAGTAGGCATATATGATTTACCTCCTCTGTATTGATTTAGAGATGGGTTGACTAATTCCTGTATTGATTTAGAGATGGGTTGACTCGAGCGTTGGAGATGAGCAATTCACCTTTTAACACATATAAAAGGTATTGATGTGTTGGTCATAGGATCTACACTCGACATGTTTGCGTATGTCTTCTATGTCTTGATCATTTATACTAATGGTGAGTAGATATCCATGATTTAACTTCTTTGATTTAATTTATCCATATTAATCTAGAGATGAATTAAAAATCACCTTCTAACTAAAAGGTGCTGATAGAATAGCCCAGGGCAATGGATTGTGAAGCATACGATGGCTCATTGGTATCAATTTTTTTTTTATTGGGGTACTTTATTAGTCTCGGAAAATACCCAATCAATATACATACAAAATTGGGCATAGATGATATTAATAAACTTAATAATGAGGGTAATCTCCCTCTCAAAAGTAAAATGCCGATTTTCTCCAGCAATGTGATAAAATTTTATTTGCGAATCAAACTTGTAAGTTGTGTTTATTTTAATCATTATTGTTATTTATATAAGTTGGGTTTATCCTAAATTATTCAAACTTGTGATTTCATCATTCTGTTAATTAAAATAATAGTGACAAGGTTAAGGTTCATATTTATATAATTTGCCCATCCACAATCTTTCTTCCCTGTCCAACTCATGTGAAATCTTACAGTAATAAGAACTACAATTAGTTTTTTTTTCAGCATGATTCATCTATATACTTGCAGATTGATTAAATATAAAATACAGGCAGAGGGAAGTAGTGTTTTTGGTGAAAAGTAGTGTGTTCTTGCCTCACACAAGTAACTCAGTTTCCTTTACAAGCAAGTTATCATGCAACCAATTCCTCATGATAGAAAAAGCATCCTCTGCAGCTTCATCTTCCTCCTCCGACTCCGGCCGATGCACAAACCCTTGTCCTCTGCCATGGTATATCACGACCCTCGAGCCTTGAATATTCTTCTCAATCTCATTCAGCGTAGTGACAGAACACAAGGGATCATTATCTCCAGAAACAAACAAGACCGGCGCTTTGATGCTGCTCCCTTTGGATGGGTCTATGTTTGAGCCATAGAAGCAGATGCCGGTGCCATAGTATGCTTGCTCATCCCGAGATAAGGCTTCTATAAGATGTGCACCGCCGAAAGAGAATCCGATTACTCCGAGTTTTTTTGAGATTCCGGCGGCTAGAAATTCATCGATCATCCAGGCTGTGCATGCGTCGACGTCTCTAGCAACCCTTTCAGGTGATTGTTTGGATAACCAGGAATCAAACCCATCCACCGCCCAGTTTAACTTCCATGGATTCGCACGAAATAAATCAGGGACAAGAACACTGCAAAAAACACAGGCAAATGTATTGGAAGGATAAATCATGGTTCAGGGTTTAGAATGGCATTGCTAGTTCAACCTATGTGAGCAGCTAAAAGAGAGCAATTCTCCCAAAAATTGTAGCCATGGCAAACGAGACACCATTCATATGAAGGATTAAGCAGTATTTAAGAGTAATCAGAAATGTACTTGTAGCCATAGCAAGCCACTCGATAGGCAAAGTCCCTCGTAGCTGAATCTTCAAAACCAAGTACATCGGATAGAAGCAGCACACCTGTTCCATTGTTGTTCTTCACTGCCTTCAGTAAGTATGCACGGAAACTGTCCTCGCCCTCCCCGATAACCAGCTCAACTCCATTGACAAGCTCACATGCTTCGTCGTCAACATCACCCTCTAGTTCCACTTGACTGCAAAGCGACTTGCCGGTCATTTTTCGACCAAGAGGCACGCCTCTCCTGCAATACAAGTTGCATCTCCTCTGGAACCAAACTGAAATGTTAAAGTCAGCATATGATGGCAATATCTCAAGTAAATTAACAGAAATGTGACATGGAATGGTTAAACTTTAAAGCACTCTAAGCGCACTAGTTAAAGATAGAAATTTGATTAGTAAAAATCACAATTTTTTGTATTCATATTTCAAATAGGTCTCAAACATTTGTGAGTTTCAATTGAATCAAAAAAAAAAAAAAACTTCAAAAACTATTTTGTTCGAGTCCATTGACTACATTTACTCAATTGCGAAATTAAGGTTTTTTGAAACTGGAATTCTGTTTTAGATGTTAAACCACTTTCCTGATATCTATAAACAAAAGAATTGAAAATTAAAATCCTATCGTCACAGAAAAGTTGAACTTCAGAAATCCAATCAAACTTTTGACAGTTCTCAGGAATTGCTCAACCGAAACTGGTTTTAAGCACGATTACGGCCAAATAATATTCAGAATCTATTGATTTGCTTCGAACTTAGAGCTAGCTAGGTTATGCTCAAAGACCGAAGAAAAAGATTCAATCACCGGAAGAAATATTCCAACATTAGATGAAATAGTTCGAGATAAGAACGTGGAACGGCAGAAAATGAGATGAAAGACATCGACTTACGAGCCTATGCGAGAAGGGGGAAAAGCGCGGACGCAATCCGCTTACAGAAGAGGAGACGCCGCCACTGCCAAGGAGCGCCCAGGTAAGCCGAGGAGAGGAGGCGGATACAAGTGCTCTTCGAGGGAGTGAGGGGAGGAGGGTGAGGATGGCGGAGGCGGCGCCCATCGACGGGGAGAGCGGCGGCCGGAGAGCGAGGGCTTGCGAGTGGACTGGAGAAGCGGACGAGGAGCCGCATCACAACGAGAGAAATATAAGCCTCCGATTTAGATATTTTTATTGAATTTTTCAATTTGCCCCCTGGCGTTTCTCCGCTTCTGAAAATCTCTTAAAACTTTTCAACTGTTAACTATTTAGTTCATGATCATCACATATTTGAACTCCAAATAATGGTGCAAAACTCAGGGTGTTTGGTATATATTTAGTAATAAGAATAGTAATGAATTTGATTGAGGGGGAAATGAGTTTAGCGATAATCTAGGGAGTGTGTGTTATAAAATTAGGGGTATAAAACTCATATTTTGATTTTGATTCACGTATATCAAGCATCATGAATGAGAATAAAACATATTTCATTCCGATTCTAGCCTCCTAAACCCTCCAACCAGGCATCCCTCAAATGATAGGAAGTTGAACAATTTTAAAGTTTTGCCTAAATTATGGGCTTCCAAGTTTATTGTTTAAGTATTTTGTTTAAAGAATATCGAGGGATGATAATGAATACTAAAGTAATTGAATATTTGTGAATTTAAACATGAAGATCATGCTCGATATCTTTTATATATCCATGATGATTCTTTTCAATTTGAGACACCAAGCTTTCGCCATAAATAAACATTTAACCAAAAAAACTTGACATATTTAGGCAAAACAATTCTTGAAAGTATTTTTAATTTTCTTAGGGGCCCTTAAGAATGGATCAAGTTAATCAATTTTCCTGGCCGGATGGGCTTGCTAGGCTTGTCTATTTGGGCCTAGTCATATTGGCCCAACCCTAGAGAAATTAAGTCAATAGTTTAACGTATTCTATCTTTTACTCAAAATTCCCATCATATTTATTAATATATTTTTCTAACTTAATTATATCAAACTATTTTTGAACTCTCAAAAATCTAATTATTTATAGCAATATATCTTTTGTTTAATAACTCA
>JBAMIB010000125.1:865938-877370 GCA_037177415.1 Kaempferia rotunda | reverse complement strand
AAATGCCCAGAAGAGTGAGTCTTTTTTAAAACGGAGGGTGACATACTACAATACCAATCGAGATAAGGGAGCTGAAAAGAGAACTGCGGATAAAGTAAAATCACATTGCTTCGATGAAAAATATCGTGAATAAATATAATGAAATATACAACAAATGGTACAATGATCTATCAATCATATGGAGCGACAAGGTTTTGATGGTATGGATTCATGAATAATATAAAAGTGTTTTTAAATCTACTTTCTAATATGAACATGTGTGGGCGATTGTGAAAGATAGTCCGATGTACGCTTATCAATTATAGAGCGACGAACTATAAAAAAAAGCAAGAACATCATAATCATCAAGTGCGCTACTGACTCTTCAAATCTTAATACAATTGTTGATGTGGATGATAGAGAAGTATGATCTCGTCCAATGGGACAAAAAACAACAAATAGGAAAGGTAAAGAAAGAATAAGCATAATTGATAAATTGAATACAACTATAAAATAGTCAGTAGCAAATTCGGAGGAGTATAAAAACAATAAGAAAGTGATTAACTCATACAAGCACATCAACTTTTTGTAATGAATACACGATGCATGATAGACGAGCAATTTCAGAACCATCTAACGCTATGTGAGCAATTGAAGAAAAGTTTGAACATGTAAATTTTTATTTATTTTATTAGCTAATTGTAGTTTTTAATTTTTTGCTTTACCATTTTATGTTTTACTAAAGTGGTTTGTATTTTAGTATTTCAATAAAATTTATAAAATATTTATATTCGTGGTATAATAAAATGATTATGAAATTGGAGATATTTAAGAGTGAATGTGAGACCTATAAATATTTTACTGAGAGGTATTTGATTATGAAATTTAGTATATTTGAGAAATAAGATAATTAATGATACGCACGTAGAGAAATATTTGCTCTTAAAAATTATTGATAAAGTTTACTTTTACAAATATAAAATAACATTTAAAAATAAAAAATATCAATCGCATCTTATCATTTAAACCGACCCTCCTTTTCGATACAAAACCCATGATCGACCACTCCGCATAATTTGCCTATACAAACCCATGATCGACGACGTCGCAGAATTTGCCTATACAAACCCATGATCGATCGTCAATGCATAGGATCTCTTCATCATCGGACGATCAAGATTAAACCGCACACATTGTCTCTAAACACAAGCGTCGTAGCCCAAAACCACGAATTCCGGACTGCCACATAATTTCCTAAATTACCCTCACCCTGGTGGTCTTTTATAGTTCTGCATCGTTTGAATATTATCATTTTTGTGTCTTTTTTTGTCATTCCGTCTACTTTAAATTCCTGAGCCCCATTTTGTGAAGAAATCTTCGATCTGTCTCCTCTCTCCTCCGCTCGATCTCTCTCGAGGGTTGCTGCCGCCGCTGAATCCGACTAGGGTTTTCGGAGAACCTCCCTCGATCCGCCCCCATCCTCTCACGATCTCGTTCGCCGGCACACGACCGTATGGCGGAGGACGCGACCGCTGCGCAAGCGGCGTCGTCCCCGGGGGCGATCGGGAACAGTTTAATTCCGATCGTGAACCGGCTGCATGACATAATTGCCCACCTCGGGAACTCGTCCAGCGCTGATCTTCATCTCCCCCAAGTGGCTGTGGTGGGTAGCCAGAGCAGCGGCAAGTCGAGCGTCCTTGAAGCGCTGGTTGGCCGGGACTTCTTGCCGCGAGGGTCAGATATTTGCACGCGGCGCCCGCTGGTTCTGCAGCTGGTTCACAGGCCGAGGCGAGCGGATTCCCCGGAAGGAGGGGAGGAGTGGGGAGAGTTCCTCCATATCCCTGGGAAGAGGTTTTTTGACTTCAGAGAGATTCGCCGTGAGATTCAGGTGGTTTGAATTTTTGTTTTAGGTTTTTTGTTTGTGAGTTTGTGGTTGTTATTTTTTCTTCTCTATTATTTATTCTCGATTTGCCAGCCTGTTTTTTTGCTCTTTGGGTTGGAAGTGCTTGCTTCAGAAATGCTGACTTGCGTAATGCTGTTTGATTTTTTTTTTAAATAACCGAAAATAAATTGTCTGATGAAGGGTTCATGGTGGTTTTACTAGTTCCTGTTGGAGATGGTCTTTTTGACGTTTAGTCCGATTGAATTTCTTATCGTGCTGTTGCGCCCAAGAAGCTGCCCGGTTTCATTTTTACCACTTGAAAAATCGTCCTTTCATGATTCCTTCCAAACATTCAAGAGCCCCTACATTATGCTGTCCACTGTGATGAAAGATGCTATCTTTCTGTTTTTTTTTACTAAAATCTCTCAGCGGCTTAGAGCCCATCTATTTGTAAATTGTTGCAGAGGTTCTTGATTAAAATCAGGTTCAAATTTTTGAATACAAGATGGTTTGATTTTCTGTTTGTGTTTGGAGCATCTTGCCACTTGTTTTATTTGTCAATGGATACGATACTTACTCTGTTACCTATCTTCTAAATGCTTTCTTTACTGACCACCTGACGATATTCTTTTGAATCATTTTTTTATATTTTGATTTCACACTTTCACACAGGAAGGTGTAGTTTTGGGCACTGTATTTTCAATTATTTGAAATCTTATTTAATTAATATACTGTTAACTTCAGGCAGAAACAGATAAGGAAGCTGGGGAGAACAAGGGTGTTTCTGATAAGCAGATTCGCCTAAAGATTTTCTCTCCAAATGTTCTGGATATTACTCTCGTGGACTTACCGGGAATTACTAAAGTACCTGTTGGTGACCAACCTAGTGACATCGAAGCAAGGATTAGAACAATGATATTTTCTTACATCAAGCAAAAGACATGCATCATATTAGCAGTTTCTCCTGCAAATGCTGACTTGGCAAATTCTGATGCACTTCAAATGGCAAGACTTGCGGATCCAGATGGTAAGGGCTCTTACCATTATCACTTGAGAATGTTTGGAATACATTTCTCAAAGTAACCAATCATCATAACACTAACTACTATCAATTGCATTTTGTTAGGATCTCGAACAATTGGTGTCATCACTAAGGTTCTGTTTTGGATACTTGAGTACTGACTATACTGTAAGAGAGTTGTTTATCAGTTTGAGGCTAATTGTTTGCCTTTTCTGCAGTTGGATATAATGGACAGAGGCACTGATGCACGCAACTTTTTATTAGGAAATATAATACCACTTCGGCTTGGTTATGTGGGTGTAGTTAACCGTAGTCAACAGGTATCTTTGTTCTTATAATTAATATATATTTTCCCTTTGAGCTGACCCAGTGATAGTGATCATGCATGTTCTGAAATATGTTGTTGCATTTTAGTTAGTTTATTTTTTTCAAACACATCATTGGATCACTTTCATGATCAAGAAACCCAAAACCCTATATCTTTTTATAAGACCTAGATGTGATTTCTCAAAGGTTTGTATCTCAATTAAAGTGAGGGTTATCAAGTACCTCAATTAAATACGGTTTGATGACTATACTTTCACTAATTGCCATATAACTACATTAGAAAGAACTTTTGTTAATTATTTCACTTCATTCTTTTTTAAAAATCATTCCCTATTGTTTTTCCTAATCAGTATCTTTTTTCCATGTGATTCGTGCAATATATTTGAGGTTCAATTTTATTGTGCAGGATATCAACCTGAACCGCAGTATCAAAGATGCATTAGCATTTGAAGAAAACTTCTTCCGCAATCAGCCTGTATGTTCTGTTTTACATCTTTATATTTATATTGTTTTCTTTTTAAGAACATAAGAAAAAGTGAGGGTTCCTGCAGGCTTATCATGGTCTTTCTCATTGTTGTGGTGTCCCACAGCTTGCCAAGAAATTGAATCAAGTAATTTCTCTACTATCTTCAATTTTGTGCCATTTTATTTAGTTTTGTTGGAAATTAAGTCAAAAGGAACACAATGACTATGTATTTTTTTTTTCCCTAAATAAGGACTATTTTATAATGGATTTCAAAGTTTGTTTCCTTTTGCCATGTAGATCTAATGTGCTATTATCTTTTTGCTATTTAAAAATTATACTGTGCCCCTGCTTCATAATTTTGCCACAGAAATACATATCCATTTGCAATCTTGATTAATCTGTTTTTTCTGTTTTTTGTGCAAATATTATTCTATACTGTATTTCATAAAAATTCAAAGCATCCATTTGCTGTATTGCTTTATCTGCAGATTTTGGTTCAACATATTAGGAATGTGCTTCCAGGATTGAAGTCTCAGATAAATGCAGAATTGGTTACTGTAGCAAAGGAGCATGCTTCCTTTGGTGAAGTTGCTGAATCTAAGGTTTTAATATGCATCATAATATAACACCTAGATTATTTTTGATTGGAATCTATATATTCTTATATTTCTCTGTTAGTTTTCTTCTGCGTTGTTGATCGAGGAGAGTACTGAATCCTTTTCCCTCCCTTTGTTTTAGTTTGTAAAGTTGTGATGTAGCAGATTCATGAATGTTGGAGTGCATGTCTAAAATTTTAGGTTCTTGATTGGAAACTAATAAAATGTCAATTCTACTTTTTTATGCAGATTAATTTATTTCACATGCATCTCATTGTTCCATTTTGTTAAATACAGTTGTCCTTTAGTTAGCCAATTCCAGATATCTAGGACTAACACAGTTTGATGATGGTAAAGATAGTCCTCCTTTAGTTATTATCATTTTTCTGGAAGATGAGATTGCAATTAGTTTGGTACATTGTTCTAAGTCACTATCAAGATATTTAAGATTACCTGTGTAATTGTTTGATATAAGTTTGACCATATATCTTGCATGATTAAAATGCATGGAAGAACAACCCAAATTTCTTAGAAGTAGTTTTATTCTCTCCTTGGTGGGGACTGCTCATCTGATCTCCTCAGCATCCTATTTTCTCTACTTTGCTATTAAACTTCTTTAAGGAGAATAAGTACACTTGAGATTCGTGAAGGAGTTTCAATCAAATTTCATTGTTTCCACACATTGACACTTGTTTTGGCTTTCTATTGTACTGTTATGGGATCCTCACAGTGCAAGAGGCTGTTTCCACAACTCAAATCCGTGATTGATGTCAAGAAATTAGATAAAAAAGTAGACATGCTTTTGATTGAGCAGATTAGTTTTTTATCTTGTCCTAGTATATGAACTAACAAAAATGTTTATGAAACAGGAGAGGTTTTGGTAGATGAGAGTATAAAGTTTCTTGTTTGGAACTTGATTGTGAAATATTGATGATTTTATTGTGTTATGGCATCCAAATGTTTCTTTTTCTCGATTGTGTCTTTAATATTCTCCTCTACAAAGTGTTCTCAAACAACTAATCTGTGTATTCTTTTCTGTGCAGGCTGCAATGGGAGTTAAACTGTTAAATATCCTAACAAAATATTGTGAAGGTAGTTAGAAATTGATTAATCAAAATTCTGTTCTTTTTTCTCATGAGATGTCTTTTGATATTTTTTTGTTTCATTAAAAATTTATAAAGTCAATGATTTAAAATTTTACCCAATGATAATCTTATTGGAGTTTTTAAGAATTTGAGATTTACAATCAAACTAATGGAGAAAATTTAGAGAAAGGAGAAACAGTTTCTTTGCCATTTTTGTTGGCACAACAGAGCTCCTAGATAGAGAAGTTATTGGTTTCAGTGAATGATGCAAAATCCAGTACTTATGTTGATGTTAGTCTACCTAGTATTTGAGCTGTCAGGAGTTTAACTACTAATTTTCCTATAACTCTAATTTACATGAAATAGCAAGGTCCTCATAATTTTCACATTACTGTTATCAGAACTTATTATTCATGTTCAAGATAAAAAATATTTAGTGTTGATTATGCCCCTATATTATCTTGCTAATTGATGAGAGTGTAAATAAAATTATCTTGAAGCTTTAAATATGTGGAGAAACATAAGAAACTAAAGATTTTATATTAGATAGATTACAATTGAATACATAAAAAATATTGTTTCAACGATATGAAAAGAATCAAGAATTGTTAAAGTATGCAATATCTTCAATTTATTATTTAACAAGAAAAAATGGATATCATTGATAATTTTTTTTTTAAAAACAAATGTGCATTTGAAATTAGGACCTTTGGGGGTTTCTTGTAGTTTGATCGAAATTGTGTGTCTTTCATTGATAGGATGATCCTCCTTATATACAAAGATAAATATCTTAAAATTAGGGATGTGATAAATATGAATTAATTACAATCCAACCTAGGAAATAATAACACGAAATAAATCCCTACAAAATAGGGATAAAATAACAAGTTCCCTAGTTTGAATTTCAACACTCCCCCCTCAAGTTAGGTGATAAATGCTATCCAAATCCAGAATTGAGCTTAGTTCGATAATGTTGGGTTTAAATAGTGCCTTTGTCAAAATGTGCCTAGTGTTTTGAAGGCACATGACGGAGCATGATATCTTTATTTTCAATATTTTCATTAATGAAATGCTTGTCAATTTCCACATGTTTGATACAGTCATGATGAACTTGATTCTTGGCAATGACAATGATAGATTGATTGTCACCCATAATTTGGATTGGATCTCTTGTTTTTAGCATGAGTTTCGTTAGAACCTGTTGTAACCATATTCCCTCACAAATGCCCAATGTTAGAGCTCACAATTCAGCCTCGGCACTACTACGAGCAATAACAGTTTGCTTTTTACTACGCACGTGACCAAATTTTCCCAAACAAACGTACAATATCTAGAAGTAGATCTTCGGTCACTAGGTGAACCTGCTTGGTTAGGATCAGTGTAAACACCAGTCCTTTTCCTTGGGTCCCTTTTTAGATATTTTAATATTCAAATCATAGCATCCATGTGATCAACTAATGGATTTCCCATAAATTTTCTAACGTAGCTAAGTGCAAATTTTATATCTAGATAAATGTGAGTTAGATAGATAATTGATATAGTCCTTTATCAGCTTCCATTTCATCGCCCAAGGCCTTGGTATTAGGATCTTTAGGTGTATCAGCTGAGTTATATCTACTCAACCCAGTTTCTTGTAGTAGGTCAATAACATACTTTCTTTGAGATAGATTCCCATTCTAGGTACCTCCATTTCCAAGAAGTATTTGATTTGTGCCCAATGCTTTATTTTAAATTCCTTAGACAGGGGAGGCTGCCTTTTGATTTTTGGTTCATGGTTTTGTGTGAGGACAATATCATCAACATATACAGTTAGTACTGAGATTTTCCCACATGGAAAATGTTTCACAAATAGTGTGTGATCTGCTTGAGACGGGGAGTAATAATCTCCTTTAAGGACTATAGCAAATTTGTCAAACCAAGCTATGAGTGATTGTTTGAGCGCATACAAGGTTCTCCTTAGTTTGTAGACTTTTCCTTTTGTACTATTTCTCTCAAATCGGACATCCATATAAACTTATTCGACAAGATTTCCTAAAAAGACGTTCTTCACATTTAACTGGATCAAGGGCCAATCTAAGTTAGTAGCAATAGACATTAATACCTGGATGATATTGAGTTTTGCAACCGGTTCCTGATAGTCAATCCCATAGGATTGGGTGTAATCTTTTGCCACCTGTCGAGCTTTGAATCTATTTATTCTTCCATTTGGGTTTTTCTTGACTGAAAAAATTCATTTATATCTCACAGTTATTTTCCCATTCTTTTCCATGATGGTGTATTCCTCTAGGATTGCCTTGCGCCATTCAGGAACTTTTAGAGCTTCATGCATAGAACCAGGAATACTGATCTTGTCAAGTGATAGCACAAATGCTTGGTACCCTGGAGATAAACGTGAGGACATATTGGTGTGCATCAGATGAAGAATACAATATCCAATACCTTTTCTATGTGCAATAGGCTGGTCCAATGTGGGATCTATCTATGGAACTGGTTCTATTAGATCCTGCTTCTTTTCAGGTTCAACTTGGCCTCGAGTTGACCCATGCAAAGACGCAAGATGTTTTCTCCTCATATAGACTTTCACTATGTCATGGGAAGGTGGTGTGTTCTTTTGTGGTTTTGGGATAGGTGGTACATGTGATTGTGATGATGATGGAGAGAAAGGAGTTAATGGGGATGATGGAGGGTTGAGTGATGATAATGGTAAGATTGAGGAAGGACTCTATTCAAGAAGGGACCCTTAATCCCAATGTTGCAATTCAATTTTGTTCTCCCTTAAATTATGGTATTTGAGTAGTATGGAATGTGTTCAAAGAACGTGACATCCATAGAGTGATAAAATTTCTAGGTGACAGGAGAGAAACACTTATAACCCTTTTTGTTGTCTGAATATCCTAAGAAAAATGTACTTAAATGCTTGTGGATCGAACATTCACTGATAATGAAAGTGGATGTGGACAAATGCAATACATCCAAATAGTTTTAGAGGGATGTTGGAGCGTAGGGTACATGTAGAACCTAAAATGAAGTGCTAAACTTAAAAACCTGGAAGGGAGACGATTAATAAGATAGGTAGCTGTTAAAACTGCTTCCCCTCCCCCAAAATTTGGTTGGAGTGTGGGCTTGGAAGAGTAAAGAGTGGGCTGCCTCAAGCATATGTTGATTTTTTCATTCAATTATACAATTTTGTTAGGGTGTATCGATACATGAACTTTGTTGAACTATTCCATTAGATTGGAGATAGGAGCTAAGGTTGGAATTAAAGAAGTCTTTGACATTATCTTTTTGAGAATTTGTATATAACTGGTCTTGATCATGGCATGAAAATTTTGAAAGATTTGTGTGGTTTGTACTTTTTCTTTCATAAGAAAGGTCCAATAGAACCTTATGTGATCATCAATGAAATGTAAGAACCATC
Source organism: Kaempferia rotunda (assembly GCA_037177415.1). Lineage (NCBI taxonomy): Eukaryota > Viridiplantae > Streptophyta > Magnoliopsida > Zingiberales > Zingiberaceae > Kaempferia > Kaempferia rotunda. Next base: position 868,596 of record JBAMIB010000125.1, on the reverse strand, counting down.
TAGCACCGGTAAGACTTGGATTTTTGAATGGTCCCCAAATGTCCCCATGAATAAGAGAGAGAGGTTGTGTTGGTTGATATTGACGGGTGCATAAGTGTGCTTGGTATGTTCATACTGACATACATCACATTGAAAGAAATTAGAACTTTTATTGATAAATAATGAAGGAAAAAGATGTTTCAAATACTTGAAATTTGGATGTCCTAATTGATAGTACCACATCATAATTTCACTCTCATTATTGGATAGACAACTAGACCTAAAACTATGGATTGGTTGCGATTGTGTAAATATAGGGGAAGATTCAAGAAGGTAAAGTCCTCCACGAAGTTTAGCACTACCAAACATCTTTCCGATGCTCAAGTCCGGAAAAACATAACAATCACCAAAGAACTTAGTTTCATAGTTAAGGTCTCGATTGAGCCTACTAACTGACACAAGATTACAAGCAAATCTAGGCACATAATGCACAAAATTGAGATTGATATTGCTAGAAATTTTAACTATTCCCGTTTCGACTACTTTGGTATGGGTGTCATTTGCTATACACACCAGTAGATGTTTGACACATAATGTAAATGCTGATAATAACATTCTATCACCTATCATATGTTTAGATGCTCCTGAATCGATGATCCAAGAGGAGGACTTGCTTCTGTGCATTGCCATAGGATTGTTCGTTGATGAGTTGAAATTTGAATGCTTAAACAGATTGTTAAATAACTTTTGAAGCATATCTAGCTACTCTTTGGAGAAAGGAGAAGTCCCAGATTTTGAATTTTCAGCAGATGCATGACGTGCCTTTGCCTCTCGGCTAGGAAGCTTCCAATCGACTAGCTTTCCATGGAGTTGCCAACATTGTTCATACAGATGGCATGGATTTTGGCATTAAAGATAATTGTGGCCCTTAAATTTGTAAGTGGTGATGGGAAGGAGATTGCCTTTTGGAGAAGAAGGCATAACGCAGGACATGCCGCAGGAAGTTCCTGCCATGTCTTGCACTGACAAATCAAAGTTGCCCATGATCCTATCACACCTGGAAGTTGGCTGCTCTATTTGTTGTTGATGACGTCGAAATGGAGATAAACATTGTTGCTACTGCCGGAAGAACCAACAATTTTGCAGCTTTGTCTTGGCTGGAGGAAGAACTCGCTGCTAGGGTTTCTGCAGTGGTAGCGGAGAGAGGCCGAGAGGAGAGTCTAGTAAAGAAGGAGATCTCAAGCTAGGGTTTTTCCGACTAAGGTTAAGAAATTGTGTCTTTCATTAATAGGATGATCCTCCTTATATACAAAGATAAATCCCTTAAAATTAAGGATGTGAGTATGAATTAATTACAATCCAATCTAGGAAATAAATCCCTACAAAATATGAATAAAATAGCAAGTTGTCTAGTTTGAATTTCAACAGATTCCCATTTGTCTCTCAAGAAATTAATTGGATCATACTTATATTCACATACTCATAACAGTGTTGCCCCATTACTTGAATTGCAAGCATGTGTGAACTCAAATGAGCTAAAAATATTATATTGCATTGCATACATCTCATTACCTCTCTGCAAACATCCTGGTCAAGATTACTTCTAGAAATTTCTCGTCCTTGTCTCCCGTAAACAAGCAATCCCTAAAAGTGCAGTTGTTGCTTCAGTTAAGATGAGTCAATGCCAGACATGTAAGATAAGTGCATACTATTATTAACAAAATATATTCTTAATAAGGATATTTCATATAATACAAAAATAATAAAATTAGAAGGAAAAAAAACCAACGTTGACTTTTTGGTCTTTTGGAATTGGATTAGTGAGAATGAATTAAATAAGTATTAAAAGACAACAAAATTTTACAGAGCTTGCAAATGATGCAGGAGCAGTTTTCTACAATTCAGTTTGAGGAATAACATCAAAATTATTTGAAAATAATAAAAAATAAAACAAAAAGGTCAAAATGTCTTCTAAGAATGTTAAAAAATAATTATGTCCAACAAATGTGTGTATAAGTTAATCTTCACGAATAGCCACAATATGCAACATAAATTTTAATAAAAAATTTATGAATACAGAAAACTTTACCATGAGAAAATCATAAAAAGTAATAAAATATATAGTAATGGAAGTTAATTGGCCAAAATACAATCTAAAGTTTTCAAAATGAAAGGAATGTGGGAAGAAATCATTTAATTCATTCATTACCAAGATTTGAGCAACATATTTATTAAAAAAAGGTCAAGTGTTAGGAAAGGACCTGATTACAAATGAATGATTTAGCATTGGCTCACATTCAAGCTAGACTAAGTCTGAATCAAAGGTAGGAGAATAAACAAGGATATCATAATAGGGTATAGGAGGAGGCAAGCTAGGACTTAAGGTTATGTAGGTTGTTAGAAAAGTACCAATTAATATATTTATATTCTGACATTACTAGAATCCATATAGCCGACCTCACCCAGTGAGATAAAGATTGGTGGTTGTTGTTGTTGCACCTTCTGACATTACTAATTAATTAGAATGCTATTCTACCAACTAGATAACCAAATTATCCATTGACTAGTGTATTTTCAAACAAAATGAGGGCTGGGTTTGTCAAATACTATGATTTACATCTTTCAACGTTATTATATTTAACAATTTTTTAAACATGTTTCAGAGATATTTACCTAGCC
>JBAMIB010000125.1:743889-762315 GCA_037177415.1 Kaempferia rotunda | reverse complement strand
CTTATTCTATTAGGTGGGATCGACTAGATGAATCCTTCTACATCATTGGATTTTATCCCCTACTAGATCATTTATATTTAATTAATTTTACCTTATTTTATTGTTGTTAACCAAGTTTTTTTTTTGGAACCTCTTCCTTATTTGATTTGCATATTTGTTATAGTTTCACATCGCCTAACTGAAACATTTATTAATCGTCTAAGTACATGTTCATACCATCTTAAAAGTCTTAGAGGTTTCGCCTAATAGGTGCAACCCCAACTTTCTATCTAATATTTTTATTTTTTATTCTGTCCATCCTTATATGTCTACACATCCATCTTAACATCCTATCTTTGCAACGATTATCTTCTGGTCATATGCTCAAGTTATAACCCAACAATTAGCCTATAATATAAGAGAGGTAATCACTATTTTGTAAAACTTTCTTTTAAGTCTTAGAAATATTTTACAATCACAAAGAACACTTAATGCTCTCCTCTATTTCAATCATCTTGCTTGTATTTTATATAACACATCTTTCAATCCCTCCATTCTTTTATAAAATGATCTTGTCAACTCCTATCTTAAAATTGTCTTATTACGTCTAAAATTACTAAACTTAAATTTTATATATTATGTTTTTACTCTATTAAGTTTAAAACCCTTCACTTCTAGTATTTTACCATCACGATTTAAGTTTAGCATTCACTCTTTCATTTGTCTCATCTACCAAAATAATATCATATGCAAATAACAAGCACCATGCTACTGTGTTTTTAATGTATCCAGTGAGTTTGTTTAGGATTAGTATAAAAATAAAGAGACTTAAAGTTGATCCTTGATGCAATCTAATCTTTATGGGAAACACGGCGGCTAATTCGCCCGAAATCTTCACTATTGTCATTACATCCTCATATCCTTAATTAGTTTTATAAGCTACACTAAGTCCTATTTTTTCTAAAATTCTCTATATAATTTCTTTTAGAACTCTATCATAAACTTTTTTTAGGTTAACGAATATCATGGGTAGATCTTATTTTTTTTTCCTGATATTTTTCAATTAGTTACTTGAGAAGATTGCATAGCTTTTATTGTCAACCTTCCAAACATTAATCCAAATTAATTTTCGGTCACCGTGTTCTCCTTCCCTAATTTTTTTCTATTACTCTTTCTCAAAATATAACTCATTAGTTTAATACCTATAATTTGCACAATTTTGTACGTCTTCTTTATTCTTTATATAAGAGAATATAGTACTAAAAAAACCATTCAATATCTTGTTTAGTAGGCACTTTTATACTTCTATCAAAATATCATCTTGTCCAACTACTTATCCATTTTGCATCCCATTTAAAACTTATTGTACTTTGAAGTTTAAATTTTAGGATAAAAAATTAAATTTCTATAGTCATTTGACCTGTTTAAATTACCTAAGTTAAATTGGTTGCCTAAACATTTATTAAAAAGTTGATGAAAATACTTTTTCCATCACTCTTTTATTTCCTTATCATTTATTAGAACTCTATTGCATTCATCTTTAATACATCTTATTTGGATAAGATTCCTCTCTCTTACTTTAACTATTCTGTAAATGTTTCTATCCCTTCTTTTGTATTTAATTTTCAATACTCATTGAACATTTGTCAGAGTTTAACGCGGGCTAGAAACCTAACGCAACTCTCCTCCTTTATCAGGACTTGGGATCGACCATGACTAGTTCGTCACAGGCGGAGTTTCATTCTTGGCATCATTAGCTACTATATACTTTTCTAAGTTTTTCTCATTCTTACAAGTATATAATACCTTATAAGTTGTTTGGTTTTTCTTTATTATCTTCATTCTTTCTCATTTCATCACTAAGATTATTTACTTGGTGGCACATCCCTTTGACTCATTGAGTATCCTCTCCTTAAATATATTTTATTTCCTATCCTTTAACTCCACCACTTAATTGTAGGAGTTGTACACATTTTCTTTCTATTGATATTATGCTTAAGGAGCATATTTAATACTACTAACCTATATTTGGTAGTTAAGTTTTTCTTGACTTTCAATCTTTGCAAATCTTCTTATTCTTCTTCCTAACCATAAGAAAGTCAATTTGCTATTTATTATTCCCACTTTTAAACATTATCAAGTGTTCTTTTTTCTTAAAATATATATTAGCAAGTAAAAGGTTATATACTATCATAAAATTTAATATAGTTTTTCCATCTTCATTTCTTATTCCAAACTTATACCCCATGTACACTCTCATATTTCTCATTTTTCATTCCGACATGTCCATTTAGATCATCTCCCATTAAAATCATTTCATTTAGCGGAATATTTTTTACTACTTCATCTAAGTCGCTCAAAAACCTTGATTTGGTAGTTTCGTCTAATCTTACCTATGGTGTATATACACTAATTATGTTCATAGTTTCTTTCGTCACTATTATCTTAAGAGTTATAATTCTATCCCCTTTTCTAACTACTACTACAATTTCATCCTTTAACAAACCATCTACAAAAATATCCACTTTATTTCTTGTTTTACTCTTTCCAATGTATCATAACTTAAAACCCGAGTTCTCTATCATCTTTGCCTTCTTGCCTAACCATTTTGTCTCTTGTACACTCAAAATATTAATTTTTCTCATAATCATCGTATCTACTACTTCTATTGATTTACTAGTAAAGGTTCCTATATTCCATGTTCTAATTTTATACTATTAGTTTTCCTATCATATTTGTTATTATCTAACCTATGGTGTGAGAACTCGTCTATTTAACACTACACCCAAGTTCTCACGGAGATGTAGCGGTCCTTGCCGATACGTTACAGTCGAACTCTGCAACGCGAACTCTTCGTACTTAGCACTACACTCGAGTTCTGGAGATGCAACGGTCCTTACCAGATGATACAGTCGGACCCTACAAAGCGTTCCTTCCAAGGAACAATCTAGCATTAGCACAGTAGTTTAATGGATCTATTTATTAAATATTTATCATAGTTTTAATGTTGGCCGACAATCTAACGCAACTCTCCTCCTTTATTCGGGCTTGGGACCGACTATGATGGTCGTCATAGGCGAAGTTTTACAAGAAAAGGTATAAGGTTCATAATTTTATTACAACTCAACAAAATGAACATCCATATAAAAACTGTGGTATTAAGTACAAGTGACTTCTTAGAGTATACCATTTGATTAGAATTGGCACAATGTATATGCTAATTAGCAATAAAATCATAAACCAATATATTCAAATCAATTGTTAAAAGGGTGCTCAATCAATGTCTTCTAGAACGATACCAGGAAAGTGTGATGACATCCGTAGTATAAAAATCCAAGACTTCAGAAGCTTAGTTTCAAATTCTCTCTAATCTCCCGTAAATGACAGTCATCATATGCAATTGGAGTACATGAGCCAAACGGAATTAAAGGAGAAAAGGAAGGAGCACTGCAAAATGCAAACTGCAGAGAAAAACTGTCTGACGGAGAACAGGAAAGGCATATCAGAGAGACATCGACAAAGGACTAAACAAGGGAGGAAAATGCTTTGTTTTATGACAGTTTAAGAAGCTGAAGGGATAGAAAGGTCTATGTTTTGATGGCAAAAGAAGTCCAAAGCCTATAGATATTCGCAAAAATGTCAAAATCATCTTGGAAGAATTCCATGACAATATTCCAGAAGAGCTACTAGTGGTCTTCCACCTCTTAGAGAAATTCAACATCAAATTCTTCCAAACAGTGCATCCAATCGGATGAGTCTAAAGAACCATGAAGAGTTGAAATGGCAAGTGATGGATTTTTATATGTAAAGGATACATCAGAGAGAGCTTAAATCCTAATGTTGTTCTAGCTCTTTCAACACCAAAGAAAGATCTTGGCATCTGCATGTTGATAGTGGAACAATTGGAATCACTGTCAAGTATAGATTCCTAAAACGAACAATTTATTACATATCTGACATGCTGGATGGAGCTGATGTGTTTTTAAATGTTCAATTTTCAAAGTGCCTATCATCACATAGAATAAAGTTAGGATATGAATGGAAGATCATTCAAAACAAGGGAGGGATTGGATGAAAGAGCAATTTTCCCAAGTAACTTCAATTTCAAAAGATTTTTTTTTTGTCATCTTCTTCTTCTACCTCCCCATCATTGTTGACCTGTCAGAACTAGTAGGCACTGCAGGGCTTGAATATTTATTAATGGCATTTCATTACCCAAGATAATATTTTTGTGAACTGATTTGCATTGAACAATAAATTTCATATCAAATCACAAATTTCGTGTTGCATTTAGCTGTGATAGAATTTCCGACTAATGATATACAAAAAACTAACAACTAGTAAGGAAAAAAAAAGTAATAACAATCAGTAAGAAATTGCGAATGGGAAGTCAAAACTCACTTGAACTATAGGATCAAGTAAAGCAGAAATCACAGGATCAAAATCTGGCTTTTTGCCAGAAGCAGGAACCATCATGCTGTTGTAGGTATCAATGAGTTCAAGCAACAAGGAAACCCCTTCTCTCATTGCTGGTGGTGGGGATAGATCCACTGCAACCAGTGGAGGGTACCTCAAAAGTTTCTCTCCACGACTCTTAAGAATGTTGAAGAAGGTTTGCTGAGCAGCATCCTTGAGTAGCCAAAGAGTATTGCAGAGAGCTGTATCTCTTCCAAGCAAATCTGAAATCTAAAAGAAGGAGCAAGATCAAATATTGGTAACTGATCAAGGCATTCATGGAACAAATGGCCAGCAACTTACAGTGTGACTGTAGAACTCTAATGTATTGCTCAGTCTATATGATATAATAAGGCTAGGCTGAGATTGCAAAACTTGCTCTACTCTGATTTTGAATGGTCTACAGGCACCTTCAAATATTCTGTCCAGAATGAAGACCATCTCAGGCTCAAATTTAGCATTATTCTCCTCAGAACTTTTGGATAAGTGACGGATAGTAGAGTTTGTTTCATTATTTGCATCTGGATTGAGTAAAGCAATTACAAGTTCTCTTTCAGAAGCCAAAGCCTAGAAATAAGACATATAGCAGTATCTTAGGAAAAAATCATCCTTAAAATCTTTTAACCATCATATGATAGTCATTAAAATAGTGTATCTAGCCCACATATATTCAATATCAAAATTCATAAATATACAAAATTGGTTGTCCACAAACATAGTGGCTCAAATATATGGAGATATTTATAAAAAAATCCAGACCTGATGAAGCCATCCTAACATGTCACCAACATAACGCAAGGGATCATGAGCATGCACTTCAATAGGTCTTGGAAGCGTTCCAGGTCCTCCTCGTGTAAGTGCACTTATAAATCGTCTAAAAAGTGCATGGTGTCGCATATTTGCAATCTAGAGTAGGAATGACTTAAATCAATTAGACTAGGAGCATAATAAATACGGAATAAGACAAAATACAAGCTCACACCTCTTCTGCACAGTACTTGAAAAGAACAGGCCTTTCCTTGAGACAACATACTGCCATCTTTAAAAGATTGCTGACTTCAGGGTTATCATTATCGCCTAGTTTCTTACACTCAGCTTGAACCCACCTGCAGAGCAATAAATAAATAAGCATATTTTCCGCAAGCTAATGTACTTTTTTGCTTCCAATTTTTTATATCTTACTATTTAATTAAGAATTTGACCCTTTAATAATCAACTCTCAATTGATTTGGTGAATCTCAAAATTAAGTTACAGTAATATCCTTTTTGCATTTCACACCAAAAATAATTTCAAGGCTTATTAGTAATTTCAACTTATTATTCTGTTTTCTTTCATGATGTGGATATCTTTGCTTCTTTTTTTTTTTTGACAAAATTTAGTTTTATATGCTATATGTGAATTTAGAATATTGTAGATGTGGTTTTGTTTGGAAATCCAATTTATGGGGAAATTATGTTATTTAATTACTTGAATTTAGAATATAAATCATATTATCATTGAATAATATTGTTTAATTACTTGACAGCAAATATTCATTTTATAAAATTTGCGCGTATTCGTGCATTATATTACACACGTAACGTGTGTGCACGAATCACTAGTCTTAAATAAGAATTGATGATCTTTAACATTTTTTACCTTTTTATCCATTGAAAAAAAATGTCTTAGACACTATCAACCTTTTAATTTCCATTTAAATAAAGTCCCGAGAATATTTAGAATAATAATGATTACGTTCCTGTGTTTCAATACATGCAAACTATGCTAACCATATTCTTCAATTCCTAGCATTACATTTATAAAGACAGCCAATGATAACCCTAACATCCTTTAAGGCATTGCCTTCATCAATTTCTACATGTGAACATGTAGTAGGGCACGTTGTAAAAAAGTAATAGTGCAGATTTAACTATAATATTGGCAATCAGAAAGGTTATCACCTGCACAGTCTCTCATAGGCTCCTTCTTGGTAAACCGACATCACATCCATTAGCTCCAATCCAGCACGCTGCTTACAATTTAATCCATTTAGTTCTAATCCAGATAAGAAGAAAAAGATATCCAGAGTTGTCATTCAGTCCCGAAGATTTAAGCGATGATAGATTAACAATGATTGTTATGTTGGTTGAATCTGGTTTATATTGTTCTTCAATGAAGAATCAAAATCACCTTTACTTTTTTTGAGAACTTTAATCCCAAACTCATTGAAGGACTCCTATTCACTTATTTTTTTTTATTTTTGTAAAAAAATGCAATTAAAAATCAACTCAACATAACTATTTTTTATATTACCTGCCCACATCATCTAAGTGCATTGTTTTTATTAACACTGATATAATATCTTTGGTAAATCTTTTTATATAATTGTAAAAAAAGAACGTCCAACAAATTAACATTTTTATTGTTCTGTAAGCCATAACAAGGCATATATTCTAGTCCTTGGTCCACAAAAGTTATTGCAAAGGACTATATCAATTTTACAACTCTTATGCAGCTCAAATATAGGTATATGAAAAAAAACATGTGCATGATATAAAAAAGAAAGCCAGCAAGGAAAATAATAGTTAGTTGCGCTTGTTATTACATGTTATAATACTTTATGAAAATGTCCAACTTGACTTGAAACCCTGCACCAAGTTGACAATTCAGGTTCCCGGGTTGATTCATGTCTTGTGTTTTAAATTTAGGGGCTTCGTATTTAAGCTGGTTATCAAGGTTTGATATAAAAAGTCTGGCCTGACCCGAATATTGAATAAAGCGTGTTTATAGTAAAATTATCAAGCCAAAGTTTTAAAAGACAACCTAGATGACCGCATATGCCTAGTATATCCAATAAAGGATCCCATCACATGTAGCACATGTGGTCTCCAGTATGTGGTTGGCTTTAGGCAAGATCAAGTGGTCTATGTGGCGAACATATGGGCATCTAAAAATCAAATTGTGATTCACTCAAGCCAGTTTGAATTGAACTAAAACAAAAACAAAAAAAAAATCTTATTTCATATGTGCCTTGAACAGTTCTCAAATAATATGGGCTGCAATGATTTTGCCCCTTAGAGGATTACTTGTAATTTGTAATACTTGCTTAGTTTTTGGTATCGTAACTTGCAAGTGCTTAGTTTTTGGTATCGTAACTTGCAAGTGACATTTTAAGTTTTGCAAGTGTTCAATAATATCCATGTTACTTACATGATTGTTCTATGTAGTTAAATAATATAGATTGTTATATCTTATATGTTTTAGACTGTACGATTATGTATATTTTTTACGTCGACTATTGATTCGATAGGTTTATTCGTAAATTTTATTATAATTGTTCAGCATTAATGTATATAAATAATTTTTGCATTTATTTTAAACTTGGACGTGATATGTCTAGACATATGTGCTATGGAGCATAGAAACTGATCCCATGATTTACCTCCCTTCACAGGGACGAGCTGTGAGGGGGTATGGGGCGAGCGTAATCACATTTTACTACCGTATGAAGTAGATCAATTGCACACTACAAAACGCACTTTTTAATAACATATCAAAACCTATGACAAGTTTAACAGCTTTAAAAAAAACACTTAAATCCTATCTAATAGATGAACACCTATTGAACATTACTTTTAAATACATATAAATTCCATGAGTCACATAAGCAATGAAAAAAGTAGGCAATCATAAAAATATAGATGCACTGTTGGTTGATACTAATACAAAAAATTATTGCCAAGAGTGACATTATTAGTAACTCAATTGTAAGTCACATTAACATCACATATTATAACAATTATGATTGTCGAGATGACTAAATGAACAAGCTGTAATTACTTGAACTTAAAAAGGGGTATCCCAATGCACGAAGCTTCCACCAATGCAGTCCAGAGGAGGGGTCAGATCACATTAGGTCTATTGTACGCAGTATAACCTTAACTTATAAATCAAAAAATAAAAATGCATATAGATGAGTTTTTCTGTGTAGCCACAGAATTATTTCGTGAGAAGACACACAGTCTAGCTCAACTTGGCATTACCGATTATAAACATACAGACTTGATGAATTCTGAAGATTAATAAGGTAAGATAGCAATGGACACATGAAAATGCATAGGTAACAATGCTACTCAATCCTTAAGACTCAATAACCGCTTGTTTGCTCCCATGATGTTCAACCCAAAAAAATCAAAACAACGAACGTTAAAATCAATCAATAAAAGTTATTAGTCTCCAATAAAGGAGACAAGTGAAGTGACTAATGCAGAAATTTGGAACTCATAATTGCACTTGAACAACCACAAAATAACAATTAATCCTACCTGGTGATGTGTTCTTAGCAATATCTTGCAGTTGGCATGAATTTCCTGAACATGTGCTAGAGCCTTGAAGAAACTCTCACCAAGTTCTTCTTCCCTCAGAGCATTTATCTGTCATGGATCAAGAAAATTTGCATAACCAGCATATAATTTTATAAAGTGAAATACCATGTTATTATAGCTTATTTAGTTACCTCATCACTAGAAAGCTGGTAATCATGTAGGAAGCATGACACAATTTCTTGCCTTTGAGTGGTAACCTCAAGTTCTTGTTTTAGCCTCTCTGTGGTACTTATGATATCCCCTGTGCTAGCACTGCAACTGCTCAATGCCTTTCCAATTCTGTATGATTAAAGACCCAGCAAAATAGTTGTATTGGAATAAAATATAGAAAATCAAAAAGTAGCCTAGTAATGCTTAAGAAGCATCAACTTAGATAAATAAATGAGCTCCACTAGAGTTAATAAAGGCAGATCGAGCAGCAAGAATACCACAGTAAAATAAGCTTTCCCAGTTTTGTGTGCTGATAACCACAAGATATGAAGAAGCTTTAGCTCATGCAGTTCAATGTTGGCAAGTTAAGAATTATAAATGAATCAAAAATTACCTCGTGATTATTAGGGGGCGCTTGGTAAACGGGTTTAGAAGACGGGAATGGGAATGAAATAGGGTTCATTCCCATTCTTGATGCTTGGTAGACGGGAATCGGAATCCGAATATGGATATCATACCCCTAATTCATAACCAACACCCCCCTAGGTTATCACTAAACTTATTTCCCCTTCAATCATACTCATTATCATTCCCATTATCGAATATATATCAAGCGCCCCCTAAGTTGAATGATATGCCACGATTAGCCAATTTAAATGTATTCAAATCTGACCACTGCACCAAAGTTGCTCTCTACACCGTTGTGGCCACTAACGCAACTTTGATTGAATTTTTTTTTTTCTCTCAAGTCTCAATATTAAAGTTGTACATGTTGATTTGTATAAACTAAAGTGAGCACCCTTGGTGTTTATTTTTAAAAATTAGCACCCAGCCTAAGTGGTGGTGCTGATTTCTACAAATCAACATCAAGTGGTGCTGATTTACCAACCAAGGCCAGCAACATTGGTGTTGGTCTTTAAAAATCAACACTAAGGTGGTGTTGATTTCTACACACTAGCACCAAGCCTAATGGTCTGTTTACCTAGAGTGAATGATGGATAGATGAAACAAATCTAGGGCCATGGGAAGGGATCGAACTCCCTACTTGTTTACCTTAATCGAGGAAGGGGTACATACGACGTAATTTTGTAAGTGAAAAATGGTGCATGCATCATTTTTTGGATTTTAAAGGGTATATGCGTCATTTTTTATATGTGGTGTAATTTTTTTTGAATGAAAAGGGGTACATGTGCCTTTTTTTCTCCATCTGATGCTTTTTGTTTGATTTGGGTGATCAATTTTGGTACTAAAACTATTCGTTGATGGATTGCATTTCTCTTTCCTCTTAAAATTTTAATGAAGTACACAACGAAAATTTTTCCTTAATTTTTGAAAAGTTTTCACAGTAAAAAAAATTTCATCATTTACTTCACTAAAATCTTAAGAGGGTAGAGAAACACAATCCATCAGTAGATAATTTTAGAGCAAAAACCGATCACCTCAAAATCAATTGGAAAGCAAGGGATGGAGAAAAAAATGACACATGTGCCTATTTTTATTCACAAAATTATACTATATACAAAAAAGTAATTTAACCCATAAAATTACACCATATACCCAAAAAAATGAAGCATGCACCCTTTTTCACTTACAAAATTACACTGCATGTACCCACCTTCTTCGAACAGAGGAAGAGATTTCTTTCCCTTCCCATGCCCCTAGATTTGTTTCACCCCACTATCGTCCACTCCTTTAGGTAAACAAAACAGAAGTGGTGCTGGTTTATAGAAATTAGCACCACCTTGATGCTAATTTCTATAAATCATCACCAAGGTGATGTTGATTTCTACAAATCAGCACCAAGGTGATATTGATTTATATAAAACAACATCACTAGGTGTTGGTTTATAGAACCAAGGCCAACATCTGTGGTGCATTTATAGAAAGCAACACCACCATAGTGTTGATTTCTACAAACCAACACCACCTTGGTGTTGGTTTACGAATCAAGATTAAAGTCTAGCACTGCTAAGATCAAGGTGGTGCTGATTTCTACAAACCATCATCAAAGTGATGCAAATTTGTAGCCTTGATGCTGATTTGTAGACTTAATATTATAATCAACCTAACCCCTAAACCTTAAAAACTAAACGCTTAGCTCTAAAAAAATAATTTTTTAGTGCATTTAATATTATAATCTAACCCTAAATCTACATAATTAGAAATTAAAAAAAAATTCATAGTCATTTGGGATGTAAAAAATGTCTAAATTTCATTATAATTTAGGAGGAACATGATATATATTTGGCAATGAGAATGATAATAGATTTTGATTGAGAGATTAATGATAATGGGAATGATTACTGGATTGTTGGTGCTTGGTATAGATACTGTAATGGATATTATTCTCATTAATGTTGCTTGGTTTGGCTTAAATTATGGAATGAGAATAAGCCAAAAATTTTATTTTACCCTTATAAGTAAAATACAAAAATAATCACACAGAGTCATGGACAGAGCCATTTCCTTTTAAAAAAAACACAATATGGTGGCAACAACTCTATCAATGATCTTGTATAATCAAAACATCTACCACAATATAAAAAGTAAGAAAAGCATAAATGTACTCACGACATCAGAAGCATATTATTCCAAGCAACCGAGCATAAAATCTTCAACTTTAGAGGGATCCAAACTCAACAATAACTCAACCTTCACAGAATCTTGTTCTTACCAATTATGAACCCATACTTAACCAACATTTCAAGAACTTATGACATTTTTGAGGATTTACTTTGAACCAAAGATGACATTAACTCAAGGTGTGAGCTAACATTTTGCATAAATCCCTCAACCCATCGCTAGGTAACTTGAAGGCAGAATCGACATTTTGCACAACTGAAGTCTTTGCCCCCTTTGAAACTTTTTGAACTTTGTCAGTGGATGATTTCTTTTTCTCCTTAAAGTGAGATGTCCTTGATGTAATAGAAGGTTATGGATTTGGCATTGAATCAACTTCAACTCTTTTTCAGCAAGTGAATTGTCATCCGAAATGGTCAACCTAGCATCCACATTAGTGATGTTTTGTGCAACCATCGTATGATCTTCCGCAACAAGGCCTGTTGCTCTGCCTTTGCCATATACCACTATCTCTAACTCCAAAAAAAAATAAGGGAATGATACATTATAGAAACTTTTAGCATCATTGTGATTCTGTTACAAAAAACATAACAATCGATTTAACAAAGTTTGATAGTGTGGAATTTGAAAAGCAAATAATAATAATGACTAATACACATATCTTAATCCATTCAAGATACCATGTTTCTTCACAAGCTATCTTCTTTTCAATATCATTCCAAGTACAACCACTTTGCTTGCACATTTCATTGTTACCGTGAAATTTTCTGAATAAGGTTTGATCCAAGATTCAACTTGACTGACAAATTCTATAAAAGTTGGTAGCTTTTGGATCATAATCTTTCTTATCTTGATCATGTGGTTGTTCTTAAACCCTCCATCTGTTTTCCAAAGAGAATTGATTGTCATATCCTGCAAACATCTTATTAATGCCCAACTCTCCTCTCCCGTCCAGAGAACTTAGTTTTTACCTCTCCCTTGTGCTATATTCTTTCCCTCAAATTCCTCAGGATTACTCTCCATCATACTTTCTAGGTCATATCAAAGTCACATAAAACATATTATGAAGGGGAAAGAATGTTACATAATATGACACATTATATAACAATGAATTTACAAGAATATCAAATCACATTGAAAGAATGTTAATGACAACAAAACAAATGGAATAAATATCAAAATAATAGGAGTACACATAAAAATTTTCACAAAATTGCATAGACAACAAAACAAATATCACAATAATGAAAGTCATTCTATATCAAATACTTCAATTTCCCAATTGTTAAACATTTGGAATTATTCCTAAATGTATTTCACTTATCAATTGGGGCAATTGTCTGTATGTACTTTGTTTCAGTCTCACGATCACTGTCATCATCTTCACTATGTTCATTTTCATCAGGAATACACTCTTGAGGATCATGGCTCATGAACTTATGGAAAAAACAACAAGCAATGATAACATGAACTTGGGTTTGTATTGGAAAAAATGAAGGCGAAGCTAAGATTTTCTAACGGCCCATCAACAATCCAAAATACCTCTCAATAACATTCCTAGCTCCAGAGTGCTTCATGTTAAAATATGTTTTGGCTGTCTCGGGATGATGACCTTCCCATTCATTGAGGTGATACATATACCCTTGATAAGGCTCCAAAAATCCATCTAAGTTACAATATCCAACATCGACCAAATAATAACAACCTAAACCAAGGACATTAGTTAAATTGATAAATGCAAGTATTTTAGAAATTTGAAACTCTGTAATAATTCCAACTTCAAAGTAAATGTATTTGTTATTTACCTTAGGAGACTTTAAGACCAGATGGTCTACTAATGACATCACGAGGTACCCGACCATCATGGACGTACAGAGCCTTCCCACCCAGGTAACACATATATGAATTGCATTTGTGAGCAACACAATCTCAACACATTTGTTGCAATCCCTTCTTTCTTGTGTGATAACGTTGTTTTTCTTCTTTAGAATGTGTCACTTGGATAAAAGTACCATCTAAAGCACCTAAAAACTCTATAATAATTTTTAATTATAATAATTAAAGGTAATTATTAGAATTATAGATTGAAATAAAAATACAATTAAACTAAAGAATTATAAGATATTAAAAATTTTTACCTTAAATGGTTTCCACCTACCTTTTTCATAGTCATGGCGTATCGGTTCGGTTTTCTTGAACAATATGTTGTGCAATTGTAAAATTGGTCGAAGACATAGATTGAAATGACGACTCACTATCTCCGAACTTCATTTAAAAAGGAGGCTCATCATTCAATTTTTTTTTTTGATATGTCAGCACATAGATAGATAAGGCCACAATTTTATCAATGGTGACATTATTTGTAGCTTTTAAACCCTTAAAGTCTTGTACCATATCACACAATATCCTAAATGTTCTCCTATCCATTCAAAGTTCACTAATACTTATTTCATCGCTCTCTTTTGTAAGGTTGAACATCCATTTAACACATGCAATTGACTTGTCCTCCTTACTTTTTATTTGACGAACTCTACTTAGACGATATGCAAGTATTGCAATTTGATAATATATGGCAACCAAACAAACCATGAGCATTCCATACATATTCCACAAAGAACACAATAATCTACATCTTCTATAGTTAAACGGTGGTCGTGCCATGTTATCTATATTATAAAACAACCAATGTCACCAATAATAATTCAGAACCAAAATCATACATGTATAAATATCAAATATCTTATGAGTGCTACTAAAAGATTAACAACATGCTAAAATGATGAAGTGGCTCGGCTAAAATACATAATCTTTAATAACAGTCTTGGCGAGTAGTTGCAACTCAGTTTCAGCAAGTGGTGATAAGATTCAGGGTGGCACAACAAATTCTATGACAGTCTAAGGCAATGGTCTTTATGAGTGCTACTAAATGATTAACAACATTGTGCATTTCGGATCAAAATCAAGTAACTTCAACATTAAATCATGACAAGAAATATAGCCTTAGTGACAATCTCTTGAGCCTTCTGCCACCAAGTAGAACAAAATAAAATACTGACAACATTATGCTGTGTAGTTCTTGATAATCATGAAAACTATAAGTAGCTTTGTGTCATAGCTAGAACTAAAAGAGAACTTTTTTGGTTAAAATGTCATTTTTTGTCATTTTACAATTCAGTAAAGGAATACAGGTATTTAATATGTGCCAGGGCATTTGCAAAATTATGTTTACCAGATCACATACACAAGTAGACAATGAGGAGTAAGTATATAAATAGGGGCAAATTCTTTAGAGAATATTTATATGTGGCATAATTAAGCATTCCTGATGTTTTCTAGGACACAAAATCCTCTATGAGAGTACATGACATCCTGTCCAGATATTTGGCACCGAGGAAAACATCTTTCAAATGTATTTAGAAATCTAGTGCAATAGCATCACTTACTAGTAACTATATAATCATCATCTCCATAGAGTTAATTTGGTCTCACACTACCTCTTATGCCTTTGGGTTTAACAGATTCAACTACAATTAGCTATAACCTCTCTTGAAATTATAGATGCTTACCAGTGAATCTAAAGAAATTATAGTTGTTCAAAAAGCTCATCATACTTAAAATATCAAGATATAATTTCCCCCTATTTACAAACAGGGATAGCCCCAAAAAAATTATTGCTATAACTTGGTATGTATTCTTCAACCCAAGGAAGAGCAAGCCACTGGTAAAACTTATAGATCAATCGGTCTTGTTAAGAATATATAAGATAACTTAAACAAACATAGAGAAAAGCAATAAAATTTAAATTGATTCATCATGAACAACAACCAAAATAGAAAACAAAAATAACAGAGTGCAAAAGTACCATCGGCAGGATCGCTGAAGTTCACGTAGGCGTAACCAAGTGACCGACGTGAGCTGATGTCGCGACACACGCGGACCGACACAACCTGCCCGATTTGACTAAAGACATCATACAGCTGGGCATCCGAGACGCCCAACTCCAAGTCCCCGACGTACAGCGACGTCGAAGGGAACTGGCCCGCGCCACCACCCATTGCGACCGCCGCACTGGATACCACCTCCTGGGGCTGAATCTGCACTTCCGCCATCTCAACACTCCAATCCCGACAATCACAATGCTGTTATTTCCCCGGATCCTACACGAACCCTTACCGATGCAAAACACAACGACGACAACAGATAGGAATCCGATTGATGGATCGGAAATCCCTCGATCACAATTTTTTCTTCTTTTTCCACTTTTTTTTTTAGTTTTTGAGGAAGAACTGTAGGGTTTGGGAAGGGCAGCCGCACGCAACCGCACCGCTCTCCTCTCGAAGGCTGGTCTTCGGAAGCCACCTTAAATAGCCGGGTGCTGGCAAACCCTAGATGAGTCGGTGAGGCGATCTCGACCGTACGATTTAAATGAACAAACCATGTGCGCCGCAGGATTGAGAGAGCTGTGATAGCGTCGCCGGAGGAGAGCTGTACGGCTACGTGTCACGACCGAGCGGAATAGGGAGTTACAGTTCCCAAGTGTAACGTGCTCGAGCGTCGGGTAGTTTGATCGAATGTATCATCGAGACACCGTCCGGGATATCTATCATTCGCATGCTTGCATCTTGAAGACATGGTACGAATCCACCGCAAGGGAAGGCCAACGGCGGCTGGGGACAGACTTCCGATCCCAGAACTTTCCTAAATGTGCGACATCAAACCGACCCGTCTCCCTGAAGTTTTATATGACTTTTTAATTAGTTTTTTGGATTAATTATAATTGAATAAAAATAAAAAAGATATTTTTATGGTTTTTATTTGGGATAGCGAAAATTAAAATTAAGGAAAAAAAATTATGGTAAAAAAGTGTTCTTCGTTTAATTTATTAAAAGGATGAAAAAAATAATATATGTATTTATTTTCATTCATAAAATTATACTGTATAATTAGAAAATGATATAGTACTCATTTTAACTCATAAAATTATATTATATATTTTTTTAATAAAATTATGTCGCATATATCTATCTTTCTTAATCAAGATAAACAAGCATATAAAGAAAGAGATTTCTTCACCCTTTCTATTCTCTTTTTCGACGAATAATTTTCCACCATAAATTTATTTTTCTTTTTTATCCTCGCTTTGGAGTAAAACGAGCAATAGGCAAATGATCCGTTAGAAAAGAAATATCAAAGGGACATTTTTATTAGTTACGATTAGACGTTGCATCGTTGGAAAGTTATTGGATAGATACTACGAGTGTATAATGTCTAAGAGCTATTAGATAATTGTTTTTAACTTAATATAATAATGTTATAGTATCATAACAGCTATTTATTTTTTTTAATATTATAAATCTATTAAATAGTTGCTACAATTATTTTTAAATAATTTTAATCAATTCAAAATATTTTTGATAAAGTTTAAATAATTTTACCAAAATTGATTAGGGTTTTTTTTGATGTAATAGTATTTGGATTTTATGATATAGAGTTTAATTTTAGTGAATAATTAATTTCTTACATTGTAGCAGTTATAATTAACTAATACATATTGTAACGGCTACTGAGTAATTTTTATACATTACAATTAAATCTTAAATTTTTAAATCATGAATCCTAAAATATTGAATTATAAATTCAACTCTAAAGACTATTTTATTAAAATACTTTTTATAAACTTAATTGAAATTATTTAAATTATATTAAAATTAATTTAAATTACTTAAAATTATTTTAAAACAATTGTAAGAGTTACTTAGTAACTTTTACATGTTTTAGCAATTAGTTGTTACCGCTATAATAACACTGAAAATAAGAATAATACCGTAGCAACTACCCGTGGTTGTTATAATAACGTTCGATAATAAATATTTGGAAATCAAATATATATAATGGGATGTTTTGTTGTTTGATTTATTTATTTTTGGAAAAGGAGGCTGATTTGTATAATTTAGGATGCTATTTTGTTTTTTTTCCATTATAATTCATAATAATTTTGACATACTTTTTCCAATAATTAATCAATAATAATTTTGATTTGATTTTTTTTTTAAAACAAAATATACATGTTCATAAGATAAATTGAACTACATGTTCGTTTATTATTTTTATTAGAATGTAGTTGCCATTCAAATGTTCATTTGTCTTTATTTTTTATTCAAAAATGTTAAAGAATACTAAGAAAAAGGAAATATTAAAGAATAACAAATATAAATAGTTTAATGAGTTTAGGTATATTTATCATTTATTTTATTCTTATAATATTAAACTATCTTTATCACTATATATTTGTTTATTGGGTAAAACATTTTAAAAAATAGTTCAAACTTGATTTAATGTTTAATTTGTATATTAGTTTTTTAATATATTATCACGCAATATGATTTAAAAGAACAATATACTAAAAAAGTTTAACTTAATTTTTTTTTTGTTATTTTTAATTACTTTAAAAAATATAATTGGGCAATTGCCCTAAAATAACTCTGGTTTGAATTTTTTTTAGAACTTATTATTGTCTCCTCTTAACCAAAATACATTTAACCCCTGCACCTCAATACTTATAATAATTTATTCGTCCTTTAGAATTTTCTTTAGAATTTACAGTAGTTTACTCTGGGGGAAAATTTTCTCATTACAATCTAAGATCTAGAGTTCGAGACTCAGGTGCAGCGTATTATTGGAAATTTTTCTCATTAATATGTATTACTAATTACACTATTATGGTCTCTTTAGTCCCACATCTTAAGATTAACAACGCCGGAAGTAGAGAAATTTCTATAAATACCTTAGGTCGGTGACATTAAAAAGTACTCAAGTGTAATATCTTATTCTTATCAGTTTAATATCTGATTCTTATCAGTTTAATATATGATATAAAAAATTAAATTATTTTTTTTT
>JBAMIB010000125.1:559296-573077 GCA_037177415.1 Kaempferia rotunda | reverse complement strand
AAGATGGCAAACTCCCCCTGACCCCTTAAGCAACAAAACTAGGAGGTTGGTCTGTATACACCTCCTCCTAAAGATCACCATGAAGAAACACATTCTTGATATTAATTTGATGTAAAAGCCAATAATGAGTAGCGGATATTGAAATAAACGACGGGCTTTTAATTTGGCAACTGGCCTATCCGGATTGACTTTAATTGCGAATATTTATTTGCATCCAATAACTCGTTTCCCAGACGGTAGATCAACCAAGTCCTAAGTGTCATTGTCATATGAAACATTCATCTCCTCTATACACTATGAGATATGACCTCATAGACAGTTTTAGGAATAGAGATAGAGTCAAGTGAAGCAATAAAAGAACAGGAGGAAGACAACAAGTTGTTATAAGAAGCAAAAGTAGGATAAGTACATTGGCGTTTACCTTTACATAATGCAATAGGAAGATCATCGCCCGGAACTGAATTTGATGACGAAACAGTAGGTGCAGGACATGAATCAAGAGGTTAATGTCTGGAGTAAACTTTAATAATAGGAGAGTTGACAGGAGCCGGTCTGGATGGGTGCGGAGGATGTGATAAAATACACCAACAAATTATTATCCTCTCTTTGACAAGTCAGAATAGGGGAGGTCGGGAAATAAAGTGTCTTCCATGAAGATAACATTAATTGACACAAGATATTTGCTAATTCGGGGATAATAGCACCTATAACCTTTCTGAAGACGGGAATAACTAAGGAAGATACACTTCAAACATTTGGAATCTAATTTAGTGACATGCAAACAAATATCTTGAACAAAACAAGTGCTATCAAATATCCTAAAGTTAATAGAAAACGATTTATTGGTAAAAAGGAATTTGTAAGAGATTTCATGAACAGAGGATGACATGTGGTTAATAAGAAAGTATGTTATAGAAACCTTATCAGACCAAAAAGAACATTCATTTGAAATAAAGGGTTCATGCAATTTCAAGAAGATGTTTACATTCGGCCACACCATTTTTGGATGGAGTATCATTATAAGAGGTTTTATGAAACATGCCATTTCGACCCATATAAGATTGGAATAAATCAGATGCATATTCCTTGGCATTATCACTTCGCAAAGTACGAATGGACGCAGAACAAAAGACACAAAATAGAGAAAATAATTTAAAATGATTTTTCATTAGATATAACCAAGTTACACAAGAATAATCGTCCACGAAAGTAACAAAATACCTAAAACTAAGTTTAGACAAAATAGGACATGAACCCCTAAATCCTAAACCTCTAATATCAGAATGAACTAATTCAAAATGAATAGTAGCATGTTTATTTACTCTATGACTCGAATTAAGATGGTGATATTTTGCAAACTGAAACAACTCACAATCTAATGAAGACGTCTTACCATATTGTGGACAAAGCTTTTTAAGCAAAGGGAGAGATGGATGTCCCAACCTACAATGAGCCTCTAAAGGAGAAGTGACACTTGAGCAAGTAAAATAATTTGGGAGCAGTGTGTCAAGAATGTAGAGGCCTCCAAATTCATATCCTTTACCAATAATATTTTTTGTCAAAAGATCCTAAAATAAGCAATGATCAGAAAAAAAAAAAAAATGAGATGCGACCATTACGATTACTAGTTAGTTGACTAATAGAGAGCAAATTAAAGAATAAATTATGTAAATGTAAGATAGAGGACATTGGAAGTAAAGGGGTAGGATTGATAATGTCATACCCACAAACACAAGATAGAAGCCCATCAGTTAAAGTAATGCTAGGAGTTTTAGCTTTGGACTGAAAAATATACAAGAGACTAGAATTACTGTCATATTATCCATAGCACCAACTTATTTGAAGGATGAGGAAAGAAGACATGCATTTTGTTTATCTGAATCAGCAATAGTGGTGATAGAGGGAGATGAAGACTTTAGTGATTCATGATATTTTGAGAACTTGACAAATTCATCTGCAGAGATAAGGACCAATTTATTAAAGGCATAATTATTGAATGCAATATGGGTAAAGTGTTTTTGTTAATTTTTATACTGGAGCTTTCTATACTTAAACTTGAAATGGCTTATGACAGTAGTTGCACATAATACCACCCAAATTTGGCGTTCAAGTTTCAAAGTCTTGCGAGCCACCTCCTTTGTTTCCACTTACCAAAGCACCAGAACACGACTAAATATATCTTGTAAAGAGAAGACCTCAGAACTAGAGAGAACTTGTGACTTGCCAACTCAAAGTCAGGACATAGGCCATCGAGGAAGCTCATGATAGTCAGCTCTCATTGGTGTTGTTGAACATTCACATCATGGCTAAAGGGCGGCAACATATTAAGCTCCTCATGTATTTTCTTGAATGCCATAAAATAATTAATAAGAAGTTGATCTTATTTTTCCACATGATAAAATGCTTTGTAAACCTCGTACATGCGGGGGAGATTTCCTTTTTTAGAGTACAGAAATTCCAAATCATTCATTAGTTCTTTAATAAATTTATAGTGATTGATCAAACCAATTACCCCACTATCAATACAATTCTGAATCTGACGGAATAAACGAGCATCCTCTCTAAGTCATGTTTGCTTTGAATCATCTTGAGGAGGGTCATCAATCAATCAAATGACCATCTTTGTCAATACTCATAGATAAAGACGAACATTCTTACTCCAATCCAAATAGTTCGAACCATTTAGCTTATAGTCCGTGATTTTAAACATCACAAACACCATATCTGTCACAATAGAAGGCTTAGTTTTAGCCATAAGACTTTATCCCAAAGGAAGTTAAATAAGATAAGAATCCAAAGGAAGATCCAAACCAACACGTACAGACAAACTCAGGTTCATGCTAGCGGCAAGGATCGCTGGTGGCCGAGATTAGGTGACGTCGGTGATGCTTCTGATGATGTGTATTGGGAGAGTAGCAACGACTGATGCGGCGATGAGCAGCAATTACTCCATGCGTGAATAAAGGAGGGGAGGAAAGAGTGGCGGTAAGGAGGTCGTGGTCGGTTGGTTGAGGCGTGTGCGCGTGAGCGACGGTGAGGCATGACGTGCCATGGAGATGAAAGTACGTGAGAGATAGAAGAGGCGAAGATTAACCCTAATTTCGAATCCCTAATTTCGAAGTGGCTATGATACCCTGTTGTTTAAAATAAAAAGAATTTATACTCTTTATTGAAGAGTGAGGCATATTTATATACAAACTAGAAATCTATCTTAGGAAACTATAATTAGGTTAATTGACAAATATGGTAACTATGGTAATATGGTAACTAATTTATAGGATAATATGGTAACTAATATACATAAATAATATTGACAAATATGAGTAAGTTATTTTCTGATACCAAAATCATTAAAAAAAATTACTCTTTTTATTGTTTCAGATGTGTACTGATCACTTCTAGTTTTATTCATTGTTTCAGGCATCTAGCTTGTGCTTTAGTCTTTCTATCCAGTCTTCTACGTCACCTGTTTGGTTGTTTCTCTTTCTTAATGCTACCCAGTTTTTTTAACATGCTATTCTCCATTAGATTTTTAACGTTGCCATGGATGATCATTACTACATGCATCAAAACCATGAATTATACTACTATCAGATTGACAATCTTCCAATTCAGGCTCTCAGTCGTGCATTTGTTGACACTAAGAGTAGATACATCGTACATGAACATACTCCAAAGTCTAAATCATTCAGACTACCAAATGTTTTTGTTGAGAATCTACAAATTCATTTTCCAGGACTCGTATGCGTGAATGCAATTAATTAGAATGTTACTTTGCATGCACTTTATGAACATATAAATCTAGGCGGCTTCAAATATTTCAGCA
The DNA here is from genome assembly GCA_037177415.1 of Kaempferia rotunda. Lineage (NCBI taxonomy): Eukaryota > Viridiplantae > Streptophyta > Magnoliopsida > Zingiberales > Zingiberaceae > Kaempferia > Kaempferia rotunda. Next base: position 569,251 of record JBAMIB010000125.1, on the reverse strand, counting down.
AGTTTTATTTTACATTTTCTTTATTGAATTTCTCCTGCATCATTGCTTATGGTACCATTTACTGTTAGTTTAGATTCAATTATTAACTCATTTGATCGCATCTTAATTGTCTCTTCTGTCAAATTAGACAACATAACTGCATGTCTTCATTAACCATTGACAAATATTTGGTTATTGAATACATTGGCATCTGATCCAACAGCTAATTTAACAGGACTTAGCTTTTGTTGTGGATGGTTGGGCCCTTGAGATCATTTTGAAACAGTATAAAGCTGTATTCACTGAATTGGCAATTCTTTCAAGAACAGCAATCTGCTGTCGGGTGACACCTTCCCAGAAGGCCCAGGTGACCTTTTGTTGATGATGCTTAGAAATTCAGTTTGACATATTTACATGTTGTAAATCTGGTGAATCATTGAAATATTCAACTGTCTAACTACTAGTGTTTTAGTTGTAAAGTTGGTGTAAGAAGAGTTTCTTCAAGTATAAAAGAAGACATTAAGATTTATTTATGAAATTTTGTTTTGCAAGTTTATCAAGAACCAGTATAACAAATAACAAGATGTGGTGTCAAAGGAGATTCTTATTGTGAGTTCAATAGACAATCTTTACTCCCCAATACAATTGATTGCGTTGTCATCACGTCCAGTCATCACACCTATGTAATTGGTTAATCTCTATGTATGTTCTTTAGTCTGTCATGGTAAATCTGTAGTAAATTCTTGATGTAACTCCTACAGACTCAGAAAACATCTCATGTTCATTGAAAAAAATTGTGAACTCATTCTGAGATTTTGATTTTAACAATGATTTTTTTCCCCTAACAAGCTGATGAGTTTAAATAAAACTTTGGTCAAGCCTAATGGTTTGCAAGTTGGAGAAAGCATTCTGACTCTAAAACTAGTTAAATCAATCCTAAATGCAGTTAAAAAGAATCATTAGTGATTTCTTTGTTGAATATTACCAGAGTGTTCTATTTAGTCACTTGTAAACTGGCCAATCTCTGGCTTGCACCTAAATGATAAAAGTTTATTCCTTTTTCTTAAAGCTTGTTGAGCTCCTTAAGTCATGTGATTACCGGACTCTAGCAATTGGTGATGGTGGAAATGATGTGAGGATGATACAAAATGCTGATATTGGTGTTGGGATTAGTGGTCGTGAAGGGCTGCAAGCTGCAAGGGCAGCTGATTATAGCATTGGAAGTGAGTTGCTAGTTTAATTCTCTTTCTATTTATCTGTATTTTACTGATTGCAATTATTTGAGAAGTTTATGTAGTTTATCCTCCATGACATTCGTAGTTGACACTGTTTTTTGTCTATTTTGTTCATAGTTTTTAATTTTGTTTCATCTTGCCCTATATGGGTGAGATGGTCTGTTCTATGTGTGCGCCAATACTAAAACCCTGTTGAAAGATGTGGATACGATAGGGATCATTAAAATTATGATTGGAACCATATTTCAGGGATTCATCGTCTGCATTATTCATGAGGAAGGTTGAATGTATAGCAATGTGAACAAGAAGGGCTGATGCTGATCTGCTTCAATAAATCCAAACGTATAACTAACTTGTTCAATTGATTAGACTAAGGAAGTCCTCTTCTTTGTTTTTCTTCCTTGAGGGCGGTCTTCTTTGTCTTCTTCCTCTTTATTCTTCCCTTCTTTGTCCATTGCATCCTTTTCTTCTTTGTTTTCTCCCCCCTCACCTTGATCAATGTCAGTCAATACCAACTTGCTGTGACATATGGGCATCGAAATAATCCCACTACTGCCAACCACCCCAACCCGGGCATCAGAATAAGATCCTAAACCTTGGTTTTGCTGAATCTATAGTACCAAGATAGATCAGTTATTTTATTCAAAAATTATTTCCACTTACTAGTATCATTAGAATATTAATCATCCAGTAACCATGGTTAGTAATGGAGACGCTAGGCATATCATTTCAAACTTCTAAGGTTTCATATACTACCAAGGTGCTGACATTTGTGAATCATATCTGAAGGGACATTTGAACTTCTATTTGAACTGCATTGATTTTCCCATGAAATGTCAGTGAAGGAATTATATTTTTTTATTGGGTAACAGAGTATGTGTGGGCTGAAAGTTGCTGAGATGTTTGAGAGACCGAATATGCCAATTCTTGAGAGGATAAGCATATCTTAAAGACCACAAATACCAAGAGTTCCACATCTTGAATTACCAGATGTGACATGTCAACAAGTGTTTGCATGGTAGAGGAATAACCCTAAGATGTAGAATGGTGAGAACAAAAACTGGCTTTACTTTAGAAAAGTTTAGAAAACTTTTCAGCCGCAGGTCAATAGTAAGTGTTTACATCATGGTATTTTACCAAGCTGTTTTTTCTGTTTTGACCAGATAAATATATATCCAGATCACTTACAGCTCCATTTTATTAGCAATTATATATCCTTTCTCTAAATCTGAATGTTTGACTGACAAACTATTCTTCATTTACACATTGAAAATTTACATGAAAGTTGCCAGCATTTGCCTTTATTACTTCTTCCTTGGAACTGCTACATTATGTTAACTATGCAACTTTTGTATGGTTTGTCAGAATTTAGGTTCCTTAAAAGGTTGATTCTTGTTCATGGGCGCTACTCTTACAACAGAACAGCGTTTCTCTCACAATACTCCTTTTACAAGTCATTGCTGATATGTTTTATACAGATATTGTATGTTCTGGTTCCCTTTCCTGTTGGTTTCTGTTTTATTATGGTATATTGTAAGAAACCTATGACAGATTATCTTATTGACTACTCAAAATTTTTTTTTTCAGCTTTTCTACCATCTGTAACTTGTGTTGCTTGCAGCTTTTCTTTTTTCTCAGGTGTCTCTGGGACCAGCTTATTCAACTCTATTAGCCTTATGGCTTATAATGTCTTCTACACTAGTGTACCTGTTCTAACAGTTGTTCTTGACAAAGACCTCACAGAAAAGACAGTAATGCAGAACCCCCAAATTTTATTTTATTGTCAAGCTGGAAGGTTAGCAGAAGTTGTCCATGTCCAAATTCAACTGGTTTAATTTCTTTAATCCTTTCAGCAGCTCATTCAGGCTTTTCTATCAATACAGTTAAACTCCTGTCTTATTCTTGCTTTCCATTGGGTTATTTGTGACTGTCTTTATTGTGTCTAGGCTCTTAAACCCAAGCACATTTGCTGGATGGTTTGGTCGATCATTATATCATGTAAGTGGTTTAGTTTGTTGCTTCATCATATCCCTTTGATTTTACAAATTGCAAGTGTCGAGATATACATTGGGCTATTTGACTTTCAAATTTTCAGGTGTCTACTCCCGGGAGATAAATAACTCTTTATATATCTGTGTTTACTTGTATACAAGTTTTTATGCATGAGAATTTTTTTATTTGAAATTAATTTTCTTCCTCATCCTACTGTTTCTAAACTAAGAAGGGGAGTCTTGGTACACTAGTATAGTTGCTATCATGTGAGCTAGAGGTCATGTGTTCGAGTCTTAGAAATAGTCTCTTACAAAGCAAGGTAAGATTGCCTACTTGCATTAGTGGGAGCTTGATGTACCAGGCTATCCTTTTAGGGTTTCTAAACCATATATGTTATATTTTTATGTTCTTAGCTTCGACTGTTGATTTTTTTTTTTTTCTCTACGAAACTGAAACTTTTAACAGATATTTGTATTTCATGCAACCATATCTGCTGAATGTATTGATGTGAGATCTTTTATAACATTCCTATCCTGTCAACATTTTCTTGTTTACAAGCTTCCATCATTGCAGAAATAGTCAGTGTAACCTTCACATCTACTGTTTTTTCTTGGTCGAGATGAGGTTGTAGCTCCTAAATTAATCTTCAGAATTCTTATCCAATTATGTGCATTCTCGAGTCTACGAACCTTGGTGGTCTGATCAAGGGACTGCTATATATAAAATATATATTAAGAAAATGGAAATGGAAAATTGCATATCTATTCATTTTAACATAGAATTAACATCTAGTCTGACATAATTATTGAATTGGTATGCAATTCTCACAATTAGCTCATGTAGTTGCTAATATTCTCATAATATCAGGCTCTTGTTGTTTTCTTAATAACTGTACACGCATATGCTGGTGAGAAAAGTGAAATGGAAGAGCTATCAATGGTTGCCCTCTCAGGTTGTATTTGGCTGCAGGCTTTTGTAGTGACAATTGAAATGAAGTAAGCATTTACATCGATATCACACTAGTAGTTCTCATCCAAAATTCTTTGTCCAATCTCTCAATTAATGTATTGTTGAATCTTCCAGTTCCTTCACTGTCTTCCATCACCTTGCTATCTGGGGCAACTTCATGTGTTTCTATGCCCTCAACTTAATGATCAGCGCCATACCATCAGCAGGACTGTACACTATCATGTTCCGCCTCTGTCGACAACCATCATACTGGATAACTTTAGTTGTGAGTATCTGTCATCCTTGCAAACTAATATTTCCAACCTTGAGCTAATATTCCCTGGTTCCAGCTTATTACTGTGGTAGGGATGGGTCCGGTGCTGGCTCTCAAGTACTTCAGATATACATACAGATCGAGTGCAATTAACATACTTCAGCAGGCAGAGCGATCTCGTGTAGCCACATTCTCGATACGAGATCTTGACTCGCAGCTCAAGTCGATAGAGAAGGATGTTGGCTCATTGGCATCGCGGAATAAATTCAAGAGCAGTGTTTATGAGCCTTTGATAACAGATTCCTTAACAGCTACCAGAAGAGGGCCGTCTGCATTTGATTTCTTACAACCAACTCAATCGAGGTTGTCTTCATCTTATTCGAGAAATTGCAAAGATAATTGACGATAATTTATTTTTTTGACATACTAAATGAGTATGCTTTAGAACTTTTACAGGGGTGATCAGAATGTTTGGTCTTCTGGCAATTGTATGTAAACATTGTAGAGATGCTACATCACTTCAAACTTTTTGGATGGAATTCTACAATTATAGGTCTTGCATAATAATACAACCATGTTTGAGGCACTCATTTTTTATATTGTTGTTAATTTGTGATTTATGCACCAAAAATTATTTTTTTATAAAAGGAAAAATAACTATCTTTACATTTATCCTAATGAGTTTTTTCCCAAAAAAAAACAATATTTAATTATCTTAGTCAACATTAATGAGAATTCTAACTCCATACTTCAAACTTTTGGATGGAATTCTACAAGTTTAGGTCTTGCATAATATTACAACTATGTTTTAGGGACTCAATTTTTATATTGTTGTTAATTTGTGATTAATACACCAAAATTTATTTTTTAAAAAAATAACTATCTTTACATTTAAACAAATTATTTTTTCCTAAATAAATATTTAATTATCTCAGTCAACATTAATGAGAATTTTATCTACATAGTAATGATTATTTCTCGAGAAAAAATAATCCCACTTGATAGTCGATTATAAGTTAATCTCGTAATTTATCTCTTGATTATAAGTTAATCTCGTAATTTATCTCTCTTTACGTAGCATAAAAATGGATTGTGAAGGATCTCCAGGTGGGCATAATTATTTTTTAATTAAAAAAGATTATCAATATACAATTATTCATAATATTGTCAATATAAAAGAAAACAAAGTACCAATTATATAAAATAACTATTTAAGAATCATTACCAAGATTTGAAATAAACAAAACACAATACTCATCTACTAGAAACTCAATCTGTAGTAACCTAATTACAATGTGCTTTATACCATGAGAGTTAGATGTCCTGCCACATTATTATTGACATCAAGAGTGATAGAGAGGGGAAAATGTAAAAAACTGATAAATCGAGATTTACTATCAAAATACTATAAGGTTTCACAAAAATACTTCCACAATATTAGACTTTTTTTTTTTTTTTTTTGCAGGCTTCACAAAAAAATACCAATCCAACAGCATACAACTTTTCTTCCAAGCTTCATAGAAACAACCCATCTGACCAGTAACAATATATTTTGTCTGACTAGAGACGCCGCAGTGACGCCATTCGCTTCTCAAGATCATCAACTCGAGAATTATCTTGAGCTGTATTCCTGAGATCAAAAGAATAAAAGATTCTTTAACAGAGAAAATGGTCTTGGAGCTATAGAGAAATGGTCTTAGAGCTAGAGAGTAAGGAAATAATAATGAAAATTGGACCTGAGTGGTTTGTTAAAACGGGAAAACCAAAACTTTGTCCCACACTCTCATTTTCCAAAGTACTCATTCATCTACTCTAATAGTAGATGGGTAAAGATTTTCTATAAATTTGACATAACAATAACCAGTAACATTTATTTTTAAAAATAAAGGACACACAGAAAATCCTAAGCATTCATCCAATTATTAACTCTAATATTAGATGAATAAAGGTGTATTTTTTTTTATCAATATGTATATTTTAAGTTCTAGTAAATTATATTATATATATTTACATTGGTTAATTTATAAATATAATTTTTATAACTAAAAAATTAAAAGTATTGTAATAGTTATACAATTGGCAATTAATGAGGATCAGTTCTACTAATTAGCTTGTTTAAGAGGTTCAACCAATGAACCAGTAATCTGGAGCTTTGTAAGTTCGATTTGTAATTTGATTAATGGAACCACTGGTTCAACTAATGAACAGTAGTGATCCAGACAACCAGATCTAAATTAATTGAAGACTAACATAGCTTGGGATTATGAACTGATAAACTGTAACCACTAATCAAATGACAATACTGCAGTAGGAAATTGAGATATTTATTAGAGACAGCAACCATGGAGTAGAATTATTATATAGATCATTATTGTGATTTGCAACAGTTTGTCTCTAATCTTAACTACTAGGCATAAAAGTGAAAAACATTCTACAAACAGAATAGCATAATTTAAGTTGTCATGTAATGGAGTTGTTCATCTAAAATACCTTGTGACAGCATCAGCTCTCTTGCTGTTGACAGCAATCCGGCCTCTGGGAGCCGAAGATAGCTGGAAAATAAATGCCAAAAAACAGATGTTGAGCTAGCATTCAATAATTAAATAAATCCAGGATGATGAGTATGAAGTTAATATTTAAAATAGCAGATTACACAGGCATGCTAAAGGTGTACCTGTGAAGCAACATCAACACCAATTTCGTCAAGCACCTAGAAGCATTAAATGACGGGAGCATGGAACCGAATAAGTACTAAGTGAAATGTGAATTATAAAAAAGAAACTGAAATCCAAAGAAGATAGTTTTGGTTCCTCCAAGAAGTTGCCATCAATTTTAGCTGTCAATGCATCTATATGATATAACTAAGCAAAAATTGTACTTACCTGGTTCGTCAACTCTTCTGTTTCTTCTTCTGCTTCATCTTTGTCCAAAGTTTCATCAATGGCCTCCGACATCATTTCAAGCTGACCAAGTTTGAGTAAAAAATTTAACTCATGGGAATCAAACACATGCATACTTAAAATGCATTAAATTGAGTTACGGTATTGTAAAATTTACAGATAAATCCTCTAAATTATTCAAAATAAAATTAAAAATGACAAATATATGTATAGATATTAGTATTTACAAGGGATAATTTTGATTGTTTGACTTTCTTTGGTTTACAAATGAAACCAAAAAAATTTTATTTCTATCAATTTCAACCAAATTGAACCAATTTGGTCCAAAACTCAACCAAACATAATTTTTCTTTAAGTTTGATCATGGTTTGAGCCAAAAAAAATGTACACCCCTGCACCTATATTATGCATTTTCATTTTGTTATTGTGAGAAACTTTGGGAGTAGTATATTGCAAGAGGGACTGATTACCACCTATCCAAGTGGAAATAATTAAGGACTGATGAAATTGGGATAATCAGATATAATTACTCCAATGTTACTAATGCATAAAATAAAAAAAAAGAAAGAAAAATGTGGACCCAAGATATTGACAGAATAGTTCCCTAAGTATAGACCTATGGACCCAAGATAATGACAGAATAGTTCTCTAAGTATAGACCTACTGATAGGTATTGAAATCTCATAAACCAAGAAAAGATACTCACTTTTCAGCTATTTTTACCGAGCAACTCCTAGAGTCACATATAGTTCGGCAAATATATTCATTGGAACAGATACACATAATCGACTGAAGTTACAAACCAATACTACAGCTGATGACTAGCTTGACAACATGGATTTGACGAATGGACTTGTAAGAAAAAACAAATTCATCTTTTAACACCAAAATTATGATGAATGTAAAAGCTGAAAGCTCAAGGGACTAAAGTTCAGGAACAATACTGTCATGTCCATCTGTGAGGATTGCTTCTGGAATTCTTTCATCAGTTTTGCCTGCTTCCCTGGTTCCATTTGCTGAAAAGTATAATTTACATACCAGTGTGTCAGAATAACTGGGCCAACATCTAAGTAACAGTCTGTTTCCTTCAATCTAAAATTCTCGTCACCTTGTTCATAGCAGCCATTGCCTTGCTTGCACCTTTCATTCCTGTGGAAATTGAGGTGCTTGCATACATTGCCTAAAAATGTTAAATATCAATTTTCCACATTCAAATCCAAATCCGAGCAATAACATTTCCATAACTCAAGTTTATCAAAACTTCTTGACCTGAGTGTGTGTTGCTATGCCTCTTATCTGAGCACGACTGCCTTGCAGATTAGTAATTTGCTGCCTTAGACGAACAAGCTGACGAGCTAAAATCCGGGTGGCAGCCTGAAAGAGTAAATAAATCAAGGTGTGTAATGTTCATCAAGTGCAGAAAAGTACATGCACAATAAGAAGATCATGTTATCATAGAACTCTATAATGATGGGTGCATTCCTGAACAATGAAGAACATTGTTGGAGCAAAAAAGAACGTCATAACAATGAATAAAAAAACAAGTGCAAAACAAAACTTTCCTCATTCCCAGTTTGAGCGGTCTTCTTGATTTCTGCAACTAGTTTTCTCTCCTGTTTTCATTCATTTGTAAGTAACAATTAGTATGACAAAGGAAATACAAAATTAATTAATTTAAATGTGCTGTACTGATGAACACCAAAACCTCTAACTGCAGGGAAGCAATCTCTCGTTCAACACCTGAAAACAAGATAATAGGATCAGAATCACCACTAACATTTGTTCTTATAGAAACTCATAATTTGCAGAAACATTAAAGTAAATGTACTGGGCACACACTTCCTGACTCTGAATTGTGATCTAACCAAAGCTACAATGCAAATGACAACCTTTTCCAATGATGAGCAAATACAGTTAAAAACTCCCGGAATAAAACCTTAATAATCTAAATAACATGGTATACCTCTTGTGGCGCCTGCCATTTCTCTTTTACTCGTTCTGAGAGCATCTGTGATGAAGAAAATAGGTACGATTAAAGAGGAAGTCCAAAATTTTCTCATGCACTGAAGTAGTGTCAGAGAAAAACAGCAGATGAAAAAAAAACGAAAACAACAAGAACACATCATTTACTTTTGATCCCCCACCACCATCCCGATCCCCAAACATAGCACAGGAGAGCAAATTAGAGTGCCTATCGGCACAATTTTGGTGGGAAAAAACAAATGCGATAGCAAATTCATTCTTTTTATGAGGAAGATGAAATGCACCATCCACCATCAGATCAAAACAGACCGAAACACACGAAATCAAGCGGAACAGAGAGGGGGATGCAATTGCAGATCAAGAAAGCATTTTTAATCCTTGCCTTTGGGCGAAGTCTTCTTCTTGAAAATGTTCATCTCTTCTCTTCTCCCGAGCAACGAGATCGGGCGATCTAAATCTGAGATCGGGATTCGGGAGCAGCAGAGCAGGAGATGGCTAGGGTTTTGGTTCCCAATGATCGAACGGCCTCCGACACTGGCTCACTCGCCCACACAGCCGCCGCGCAGGAAAGTGCATAATTATATTGCAGCAAAAAAAAAAAAAAAACAGAAATCGCTATTTCCGAAACAGAGATTTTCAATTTA
>JBAMIB010000125.1:490961-503305 GCA_037177415.1 Kaempferia rotunda | reverse complement strand
ATGGGGTTTGGAAGAATCATCTCTAGTTGATCGTTGCTATTCGACAAGGTTTCCTCTTGATCCAACATTGCCACAAATGATTCCATTTTTTGCACCTCGAGCTCATAAGCAGCATCCGGCCACCCGACATTAGGGTTTTCACTATATGCATTATCATACCTCTTATAGTCATCGTTTAGCAAGAATTCCTCAAGTGGTGTGGTTGTCTGCTGCTGCAATTGCATACTTAGTTGCAATTGTTCTTCTCCGAGGCATGGAGGTCTTTGTAGTTGCGGGTCAAAGGAAAGATATCGGTTATTCGGAGGATCCGAATAATTTTGGCCGACAAGGTTTTCGGTAACACCTTGATGGTGATCTCCAATACTATCTTTCAAAAGTGATTGATATGCTCTCTCCAACATACTCTCCATGTACTTAGCTTCTGCTTCGATCCGCAGTTGTAGGTGTTTTTGAATCTAAACAAGAGTTCAAATAGAGTTTTCTTAATTTCTTTCTTTCTTTTTTCCTCTATGAATACATAAAATAATTCTTACCTCTAATTGCTCATGCCATCTCTTTTCGATTTGCATCCTTATAGCTTGTGCCATCAAACTCCTATTAAGATCTAAATTATATATGGATGGATGTAAACAAAAAAAAAAAGGAACTAACTTATAAAACTCACTCATTCATCGATTGATTCATCAACATCGATGAAGAGGCTGCATTTCTTTGCAGTTCTGCCACCATAAATTTTGAAATTTATAGAAACTATATATAAAGATAGTGATAACAATTAGGAAAGATTAAGCAAGATCATGGCTTGTATGTACACTCACTGACCATCTTTAATTGTATGAGCACTGAAATCTTTGTGAGGTTGCTTCCCAAGTCTAAATTTCTGCACAATTTTATTTTCACATGTTTGAGTATATGTAAGATCTTCGCTTTCGTATATATCGAACGAAAACTTAGAAACTTTGAACCATATACCTGGAGGTGGCTCTTGAGGTGGTAGAGAGTGAGGCCCTTGACACCCATGACTCTCATGATGGTTTTTGGTGTAGCCTCTACAAGATCAATTAATCATCATAATATATAGAGAGAAGAAGGATTAAGGAGAATATTAGTAGCATATAATTAAGTATACTATCAGGGCCTCCGAGTTGATTGACGGCATCGACAAAGCGCTCATGGAGTTCTCCGGTCCATCGAAGGCGAGGTTTGGGGTCAGTGGTGAGGACTAGGCTGGAATCCGCAGCTTGGACGACACACATCTGCCTTTCTTGAGAATTATTCATTGTGAAATTCTCAGAAGCAGCATGGAACATTCTCTCTTTAAATCTTGATCTCTCTCTACTCTTCTACTATACCAAAAGAATTGCTCAAGTTGAGATTCAAGAACAAAAAGGGAGCACAAATGAGCTAGGGAATTGAAGGAATAGGGTTCTATATTTTGAGGAGATGGGTGCACATATACACTTGGAAAGCCACATACTTGAAACCCTACTTTGAGAGACATGCACTCATATGTGGGTGATGAAAAAGAAAGAGGGGGCATAGCACATGATAAGGCTATTATTCTTCTAGTTTTTATTTCCATCAACCTTTTCAAAAAAAAAAAAAAAAAAAAATGTAGAGAAACAGTGAAGATGCCCCATATTGGCCTTGGGCATGCAGCCATATTATACCTTCCTTTTTCTTCTTTTCTTGTTTCAAAAAAGAAAATTATATTTAAAAGGAGTAATAATAATAATAATAATAATGGTCTTGTATATGTGTGTTGAGGTTATTTTCTTGTGCTGCTTTTAGTTTTTGGTAGTGTTCCTTTTCTTCTTGACTGAATCCTCTTTGCTATAGCTTTTAATGTCTACTTTATTTTTTCTGTCCTATTGATATTTGTCCTCACTGTAAAATTTTCACATTATATATATATATATATATATATGGTTATGTCATTTAGTGTTCTAGCTTTAAAATTTAGGAGTTGAGTTATAGTATTAAGTCTAAAAAAAATTAAAATACAAAAATACATTATGTACTTATGGGTTATGCAATATATATATATATATATATATAATCTCAGAGAAAAGCTCAGGGATAAATATATAAATTAAGTGATGAGCCTAAAAAAGTGAAAATGGTATGCCAAATTTATGTATATATTCCTAAACTTTTCTCTGAGATTTTTTCTGGTATATATCATTGTATATAGATAGAGAATTATTAGCATGCACACACGCACACCCACCATGGGCGTCATTCATGGACGACCCTCACAGGTCCAGACACTTGGAGCTTTTTGCATGTGAGGGTCGCCTATGAATGATGCCCACATGTGTTGTACAGGTAATATTTTTCTCTCTATATATATACACACACATTGAGTAATTTGTGATTTGTATACAATATATGGTGATTGGTGAACATAATCATTTCTGAATTTTTATTAGAATTAAAGAGAATATTTGGGTGAAATTACATGAAAATGTCCATCCAATCACTTAGGTTGTTCAAAAAGGCAATCATTCATGAAGTGTTATTATAGGAAACATTCCTCCTTTTTGCAATTAAATAGAATCATATTAAAACTTAGGCATTAAGGATGTGGACACATATATCATAGATGACAAATTAAAGTCACATTAGAATCTTCCTCTAAATTAAATGAAGACATATATTTAAAATATAAAACTACAATTTAATATAAAAATTGAATACGACACTTAAACTAAATGATAACATTTAGTTAACTGAAAATTAAATTATCAATAGGACACAAAAAATATCAATAAAAGTTATAGAGATCTTATATGAAAAGAGATTTTAACTCTGGTAATTTATATTTAGGTTAGAGTATTTTATAATAACTAAAAATTAATTTGCACATGATTTGAATATTCAAAAACTATTACTATTATTAAATAATTTGGACATTTTTACTATCATTTTCTATTCCCGTTGAATTTTTATATGGTTTTCTTATTCATGTCTCTTTCTTACATTATTTCAGTCCAAGAATTACAGCATTAATACAACTCTACTATCAAAAGATTGTTCTATGTTTCCAAACATTAAAACCTACAAAAAGAATGATTCAAAATAACATTTAAAATTTCAAATTAAAGGAAATGGTATGAAAATGATAATTAATGTTTATTAACATTAACATTTAATCTGTAGACCATTAAAAAATTCCTTAAACATGGTTATCTCCTACCTTAGGAGTTTCTTGATTGCCTTGGTATCATTGAGAAGTTTTCATTACAATGACAATGTAAAAAATATATAAAAAATAAAACTTATTATGACAAAGTATGCTAAATCTCACTAGATCAAATCATTATTAGTTACATTAAGCTTAATGTGATATGAACTGTTGGACCACTCCATTTTATATTTGTTTAGCTAACACACAATGTAATTAATTAGTTGCGAGTTTCTACTTTCAATGAAGACAAATTTTACTTTAAGACCTTGACAATATCTCTTAGGGTCTATACCAACTAATTAATTATTTGGCACTCTGACTCCCTGACCATTCTCATTTTATTTGATATTAATTCTACATTTTAAATACAAGGATGAAAACTAATGAAGGGTTAACTAATTAACTTATAATTGCAGTGTGAACTTCCATATGACCACAATAATGATGATCAACATGCTTTTGGAAAGCATCTTTGCATAATTAATAAATAGGATGCATCCATCATGTTCCTTTTTCTTGATTTGATAAAGGGGGAGTGAGATAAAGACACTGTTAGCTAGGCTTTAATTTAATTAGTTAAAAGCATTGCAAGTGGTTCAACTCTATATGGTGTAATTTGTCAATTACTTATAAAAAAAATAATAATAAATTCAGTTAATCTCACTGACTAATTCTGGGATGGTTGGTTTGACCCTATAGAAGTTTCTCACTGGCCACCAAGGTAAATCAGGAAGCACTCGCGGCGGACGATCTAGAAGTCCAACATCTTTTAGTTACGAGTTCCATTTAGAAGACAACTGAGCGCTCTTACCGCTGCACCATAGCCCCTGGGACTTTGTCAATTACTTATCAAGTCGAGTAGGATCGTTGTGTAAACTTTATTAGGATTAAGTAAAATTAATAACATTGTTAGAACTTAGAAATCAACATTTTAGCTAGTCCTAAATCTTGATTTAACTTTAGTCGGCTCAATAGACTAGTGCTTGGTTCACTTTGTTGGGTCGTCTTCAAGAATTGATCATTTCATAGGTCTACTTAATCATTTCCCACACCGCATAAAAGAGCAACGAATCGCCCTGCTGGAGGAGCTCCGATCATCAGGATGATATAAACGATTTTGGAGCCATAGCATGAAGTGTCATAGTGTTGATCATATTCTCGATAGTGTTAGCCTAATTGCTGGTCATGTGAGAGTTGCGGTATACATACAATCAATAAGGCAAGACTTGAAGTCGACATGGGTGGATATCAATTCACAACTAGACTAGCATAGAACCTTTGTAAACTCCTTTTTTATGTTTTTAATAACACTAAGGAAAAAAAATTGATGAATGAGGTGCTACCGAACCTGAGCGAACATCATTAAGAAAGAAACCATGTAAAGTTTAATAATATTTTATATATATACAATAGTAACAATGATGATAAAGAGACTGTTGCTTACAAGCTAATGAAGATCTGATTCTTCTTTTCATCAGATCACTGACTCAAACAGTGCACGAGAACTTTGAGTATCCATTGCATTTGCACAAGTCTTTCATGGTCCACTACGAGGCAACAGCTTTACAAGCCACATCTCATGAGTCTTTTTATGAGCTCATGTGGCCGTCAATTACCTGTTGATCGAGGAGGAAATTTACTAGAACAAGACCAGCAGCCCAGACATCATCATCCATTACATATTCATCGGGAGAATGGCTGATACCCCCACGGCATCGAACAAACACCATCCCCACCTGCTTGAATACCAACAAGATTGAATAAAAATGAGGATTGTAGTGATGATTTCATTGTTTGAAGACCACAAAGAGTTACCTTGGTAAGATGAGACATTGCCATTGCGTCGTGCCCCGCTCCGCTCATCAGTATCGGCACTTCCCTAATGATTTTTCTCGACATCTTCTTCATGGTTGAGTGAGCTGCTTGTTTGAGTTGTCGACTTAGCTCAGAGTCACAATGTACTGCCCCTGCATTATGCTGATGGAACTGGTGTGTCAATGTAACTTTCTAAACAAATCTAGGAAGGGCACATCCTGTACCTTACGCTCGATAGTACAGTTAACCATCCGATTGTCACATATTTGATAGATTTGGCGTGAAAATTCTGAAACTACAACTTCCCTTGCCTCATCATCCATTGCTCGTACATCAACAGTGAAGTTTACCTGCAAAAATCAAACATCAAATTATCATAAATCAGTCCATTATGGAGGTACGAATTGTGATTGAAGTATGTAACTTACCTGGCCTGGGATGACATTGCTTGCGCCTGGCCAGGTAGATATCTCCCCCACTGTGCAAACCAATCCTGAAAAGGATTCTTTGCTGTAGCATCCACACTGCTCGTTGCAGGTGAAGACTCTATCAGGATATTTGCATAAACTCTCCAGATTTACAATAAGTTCAGCTGCTGCCGTTAATGAATCTTGACGCATTAGCATTGGAACAGTACCTGCATGCCCCTGAGAACCAGTTACTTTTACCTGAAAAGTAGATGTTCCATCTATTACTTGGCAGCTACATTGGAGGATAAATACTCGCTTGAGTAGAACATATAGGGAGAGTAAAGTATATAGCCACTTTCTGATTAAGCATACTAAGATTAGCCCCTGAGCAATTTTCAAAGTGATGTTTGTTCTAATTTAAGAAATTTATTAGTAAAAGTTATATTTAAGGAGCCAAACTGAGTTTTTGATGAGGTGGAAATCAAACTTCTTAGTAATTCGTAAGCATTTAATCATATCTTTCATGAAAGCATAAGTTACAATGAGCTTGATGGTCAAAACTGAATATAAAAGACAAACTAATCATAAAAAGAGCATACAACTAAAAGGTACAAAAATAGTCCTAGTTTAGCGAAGTCATACACCAAAAAAACAAGGTCAGCATCAACTACAGTTTCAAGTTCTAGTTTCTACGTAAAAAGAGAGATATTTAAGAACACTAGCTGCACTAATATTGAGGCTCTTTAATACTTTTATGATTCATTTCTTGGTGCAAAGATATAAACCTGCAATATAATGGCCAAAATCTTTCTCTACTGCATGTAATTCCCCGAGTTGTGTTATATAATAGTCCTTATCCCCCACATAAGTTTTATGGTTATTTCCTGTTGATATATGAGCTTTTTCTACTGACGAGAGAAATTTCAGCTTTGCAATGCAAGGTAACTTACGATGTTCTGATATGAATATAATTGCTAATCAGCCCACATTTTGGATACTGGAACTTCTTTTAAGATCTATTTCCTACTCAACCAAGAGAAGTTAACTTGAAAGATTATGTTACCTGTACTATAGTTTATAGAAAAAGAAAATGATATACTATGCATACCTTTAATCGTGTTTGTCCAGCAATTCCTTTGACAATGCCAAGAGGATAACCAAGAGATTCCAATACAGGACCTTGTTCAATGTGCACCTGTGGCAAAAAATAAGAACACAAGTATTTTTCACAAAATGCCAGTCATACACAAATGTCTTTTAAAACAAAAAAAAAACAATAATATGAGAGAAAATAAAGAACTTGTTTAGCTAGAATGTACCTCCACATAACCCCACACAGATTCAGGATCATACTTAACCTGAAGAAGACTTCCATCAGCACCTTCAAAAGAATTTGCTTTCAGCGCATCTTGAATTGTGACACCACTAGAAGTTTTGCACAATCAGGAAGTGGAAAAGGTAATGGATGAAGATGAAACAAGTTGTAGTTGAGAAAATCACTTCTTATCAGATGTTTTCAACACTGATGCAGGGAGCTGACCAGCAATAGCTGCACTGCCTAGAAATGTAGATTGAAACCTTACGCCCTCCTCATCACTAAATGCAATGATCTAGAATTTACACAAACCAATGAAACAGGACTGGTTTTAGTTTAGGTTTTGAATCCATGGAGCCAGAATAAAATATGATGATACTATGCTAAAAACAAGACTAAAGGGATTCATCAAATACACTAAACAAACATTGATATTGTTTATTTCAAGCAAAACCAATGTCGTTATTGTTGACTGAAGATTAATGAATTGATAGGCATCAAAGAAATCATATTTCGAAAGATCCTCACTTCTGTTGTACATATAACCCAGTGATTGGTAGAAGAGGCAAAAATTTTCATTTTCCTAGAGGCTATAGGTTCAGTCGCTCAAGTAATCAAAAATAAACTTTTAAGCATATTGAAAATTTAATTAGGTATTTGCTCTAGTTTAACTTGTAGCCGAGGATAAGATGGTGTTATTCAGTTATTAATACATGCTATGATGCACCCACCTTGTGTGATCTAATCTAATGAATAAAAAGAAATTAAAATACCAATAATTTGCTTTTAAAAACACAACCCTCAATCTGAGAATATATATCAATCATTTCCTGCTTGAAATTCACAGTAGAAGAATATATTAGTCTAAGTGGTCTAGAGGAAAATTTTACCAAGTTAATCTTAAAAACTGATAAAGAAAAGATCTTAGCCATCACAACATCTCCCTGAAGTGACAAAAAAGTTTCAATATGTTTGGTGGCAATGCTGATAGAAGCTTGGTCATCAAAGTGCATAATCATAGAATCTATATGGCTATAAATCCAAACTGCTCCAAGAGTGCAAGTAGTGGCATCATCTTACAAAAAATCGTTTGAGCCATTGCTACTCTGCTTTGCATTTGAATGAGAATAATACAAAATGAACAAGTACAACAGCAAATTGAACTTGAATTCAAGTAAAGAGTACATGAGCAAAAGAACTCTTCATTTATGTTCTCAGAGGAAAGAAGTAAAATGATATTTACCTCACACTACAAGCCTAAAAACAAAAATAGGATCTAACTCTAAAGCTAAGACATTTCACCAGCTCAAAATTGAGTGACCAGGACAGTGCCACTACTAAGGTGTAATGGATGAGGTGAGAAAAGCAGCACAAAAGGTAGCAAGATGCCACACCTGACGTCCATGTAGTAGTGGCATTAAGAGAAGACCTGGAGGTAGATATCACTTAGTGGCAAAAATAGTGGAAGCTGTAAGAGGAGAAACAACCAAAGCATATTTTACCAACAAATGGGCAAATGATTGGCTAGGTCATAATAAGTGCATGAAGGATAAACGGTAGGGCCTCAACCTTCGAAACTACAAGATTCTCCAGCAGCTACAAAGCTAGAATATTTGAATGTGCTGGAGAATGAGAACCTATTGATAAACTATCTGCAACATAGACATCAAGATAAAGCATTGTCTTAATATGGAACAGTAGAATCAATAGTAATTGTGAGTGGGCTAAAAGAATCATTAAGCTCAAAAGGAAAATTGACAATTAGAAATTCTTTTATTTTTATTTCTCATTGTCCATTATTTTTAGTGAAGGGATGAAAGAATATGATTCATCCCCATTTCCTCAAGCTTTAGAAAATATTATTAATGCCACATGAGAAATAACAATTATGGATAGAATAAACCGACGAAAAGAAATATCATTAAAATGTAAGAGTCCCTCCCTGACTAGCAATGAGGGTGGTAACAGTAATAAGGAAAGAAAATCTAAATAGATTGCTTGCTTTGAAGGCAAGGAAGGTATATCTTTGGAATCATCCTAGTTGCATCGGGAGGCACTTTCACATCTTAACTATCTGACCCTTAAGGCCAAGAAGGGTTAGGATTAGTTATTACCTTCGATATCCTCACCGAAGTGCCATCTCCCCCTCCTCTATTAACAAATGGAGGATTATGATCCCTTTTAAAGACTATAAGCCAAATAAAATTGAAAATAAACCAAATATTCTCTGAAAATTAATTCTATGTTCAAAAGGACTCAATCAAACAAATAAATCTTCTAGAAAAAATCAACAGAATGTTCCATTTTACCGAATTATCAGAGCAACTCCATTTTTGATTTATTATCAAAAGGGCATCTCACTTGATATATTCTACCAATTCACCTTCTAATCCTCCTTTACCCTCATGCTACACACTTGCCTAGTCGCTCAAATTAAGCAGACAAGCCGCCAGAATTTTTGCATAATACACTTAGTGGGGCAACCTTTCGATAATAAATCAAAAAGGAGTGCCTATCAACAATTTCATAACACAGAGATGCACTTTTGATTTTTGTCCAATATCTTCTTCTCTAAATAAGATAATGACTAAATAAAATCTACCCTAGTTACCTTAACTGTTAAATATAAAGGATCTACCAAAATGAGCTTTACAAAGTCTAGATCTTTTGAAATTAAATTCTTCATATGAATTATCATCTCCTCTGCCAAGTAGAACTTGACTCTAGGAGAGTTTTGTTTTTTGCTCTTGTTAATAATTGTTTCACCAACTATGTTTAACATGGTTCCTTTATTAACTTTTTCCTGGGTTGTCATTTCTAATACTAAGGTACTCATGTATCTCCTTTTGGTTTCTTGTTTTGATTCTTGAGGAACTAAACATTGACTTTGTTGGCATCTTCTTCCTATTCATTTGTCTCTTTCAATGAATAAGAAAATGTCTCGACTAACATTGAGCAAAAATGGTGTTTGCATATCCACAATTCTCGAGGGGTTTGAAAATGATAAGAACATTAGCATAAAAGGGAAACCTATAACAAAGTCAACATGAAAAAAAAAAGAGGACTCAATTTTCTCTCAATGAGATACTCTTAATAAAATGGAGATAAAGGTTTTAGAGTAGATGTTAGAAGTAATTATGAGAGAATTCAAAGTTCATGAATCCAAAAAAATAATATATCATAGCACTAAGTATCTTGTAGTAATTATTTACTTAGTACAAGTTCTTTCTACGTATCAGAATACATTTCCCATATTAGCTCAGCATAAGTTTCAGGATGGTGGTTGGTACACAAGAAAATCAACTCCCTAAGAAGATGAGCTTAGATTCGTAATTAAACTAATATGTTAATTTCAAATGGTTGTCCTGCATCTTTATTTCATTTTTTTAATTTCTTGTTTTGGTATCTCAGGATGAAATGGAGTTATGATATGTAAAATTAAGTCATGATCAGTAATATGAGATATTCTTTTGTAAGGGTTAAGTTTAGAAGGAAATCTTCTAAGGTAAAGTCATCAAGACAATCTTCTAAGGTCATCCTAGGCTCAATTAAGTGTTTTTTATTCTAGGAAAGATATCACTTGGTGAGATTAGGAGAGGTATCACATGGTGAGATTGTAAGATTGTTTATAATAAGTTGGTGGGCATGTTCTTTAAAGGACCAACTTGTCACAAGATACATTTAGGGTTAAGTTGCATGCTTTTTATATTTAAGTCAATAGGACCTATAGGTATTGTCTATAACGTAGGTGTTTGGGATATTCTACAGAGCAGTTTACACTATAATTTTTTTATGCTCGTGGTTGTATATAATAAGCTTCCTCTATTAAAGTAGACAAAAAATAAATTGTCTTCCCTTTGAATTTTATGACTAAGTCCTCTCATAAACCATAAACAATTAAAAGTGCATTTTCCTAATATTATGTCTGCATAACTTTTCAAATTGTGTGTAACTTTTCAAATTGTCATCTATATTCTACTATAATTAAAAATGATTATTATGAATTTTCATTTACCATGCAATTGATTCGTAAATATGATGGAACATCTTTTTCATCCAGTTTTTATTTCATCTCAAACCAATGTGAGATAGATTCTAGTCATTGGTTTTCTAGTTTAATCTCAACAATTGTCCAACATTCAGTAGTTGGTTCAATGATTTTCAGTTTGGCAAATTGTGCTTATTCAAAAAAGATCATGTTTTGATTAAAATAGCATTCACTTTGGCTAACAAACTAACAAATATATTAAGACATGATCATGCGTCAAAATTAGGGCAACTATTTTAACATATACTGATCGTTACTTGCATAAAAATGACTTAATTCTCCTCTAAGAAGGATGATATGGTTGTGGCGAGGGTACATGTTATCCATGGAGTTATACGTATATAGTGATGCAAAAACGCGGTAATGCTCACCCCAAACACTCTTTATTGTCGGCCCAGCTAAGATTAAGGGAGATAAATCATGTACTGAGCGGCCCTCTAGGTGGGAGGGTTATTTACCGTAGCCACGACTCGAACCCTTAGCCAGTGATGCAAGTGTACCACTTGGGTACCACCGTACCAACTCAGCTGCGCCCTGGGGCTAGTTATATATATAGTGATAGTATTATAGCACGATGAACCGGTTATAGATTGGCAGTAGTGTTATCTTCTCTAGGAGGATGGGTGATGGCAGATTGAGCAGAGGATGCTACAATATTGAGTTGAAATGGAGAATAAGATTCATGTTCAACTAATAAGAGGTACTAACACCTTAAATGGTTTAAAGCACAATTACAAGGAGAAAATAGTCTAAGGGGTACCATTCGAACATTTATAATACTAAAGATAAATGCAAAAAATAAAGTGAGGGGATTCGTCAATTAGATAAAAGTGCTTGTTTAAAAAATAATGATAATATTTTATATCAGCTACTTGCGAACAGATGACAAAAATAATGATGAGTATCAAAGAGGATTATAGCTTGTATACTCTTTCATTCCATTATATTGGCATGCATTCTTACATACACCAGCAATTTATAATGTCATGAACAAACAACAAAGAAAGATACACTAACCTCTACTGGTCTCTTGAGTTTGAGCAATTTCCCACTTATCTTTAAAACTTTCAAAGCAGAGATTGCAGATATAATGCCCAATGATCCATCAAACCTTCCAGCATCAACAACAGTGTCCTGTTTCAGCCAGGAACCCCTATAAAAATGATTATTCTATTCACAAAACTCAGAAACACAAACGGATAAGAGATGTTCATGAAGGCTTACATAGTGAGATCCAATTAACAAGGTCTCTTCAGTTCTATTAACACTCTCAATTCGGCCATGTATGTTTCCCATTTGATCAACCCACCTAAATGCCAAAACTATTAAGTCAGATGCTCATATCAAGAGACTACGATGTCAAGCAGAAAGGCTAGATAATACGTCCTCAACCCAGCATCTTGCATCCACTTGATTATTAGTTCTACAGCTTTCCTCGAGGCGAGACTTAGGAATGTCCTCTCAAGATATCCATCAGCATCAGATATCTGTTCAAAAAAATCAACTTTTCAATATCAAATAGTTTCTTATGATGGATCTCATAACAACGGAAGTAACCATATGTCC
>JBAMIB010000125.1:471821-484954 GCA_037177415.1 Kaempferia rotunda | reverse complement strand
TTATTTTTAAATATTTAGATTGAAATATAAAATTTTAATTAATATATTTTATTAAAAGTAAATATTATAAAAAATAATAATTATCTATAATATTATGTATAAAAATAGTAAAATAAATTCAACCGCCTAAGCACCGCCTAGGTGGCAGAGACGGTAGACGGTCACTAACCACTCCGCCACCGCCTACCACCATTTACAACATTGCATGAGATAAAGTAAGATGTATCACGCATTTACTTCACACGAGTTCAGCCACAATAATGCAAAATTAAGATTATAAAGATACATAGGAGTCTCATTATAAGAAAAATCATCTTTGGATAACAACAATGTTGGTCTAGAATGACTTGGTTCTTTTTGGTTTTCATTTCAACTGTGTAATTGATCACCCTAATTGGTACTGGTTATTGGATGTGGAGATGGTATTTCAAAATAGCACATGTGATATCTGATCAATGCAGATGTAGGGCTTCAGCAACACTTCTGTCTTTGCTTATGAAGATCCTGAAAACACAATGGTAGAGCAACAAGAAATAGTAGTTTATTGATTTTGTTAGAACTGCTTACTAAAGGAAATTGTTCAAAAAATTATGCAAAAGAGGTGGGTGATAGACATGCTGATTTTGGTTGGTTTATTTATTAAATATGTGAACTTTTGCATTCTTGAACATATCACTATTATTATTTTTTTGAAATTTATCTTTTCCTATTCAAAATTGGCAGGTGAGAGGGGAATGATAGATGAAGCTCAAAAAGCTCTAGAAGAAGCAGAAGCTCTGAAAAAGGTTATCCCTCTTTTGCCACTCATTTGTTGTCCAGACTAAGCATGTTTTGCGATTATCATCATGATTACAGTATATCTTGCTTTATTCACAACATTGCATCATGATGACAGTATATATTGTTTATTGTGAATTTGTCTCATAACATTGCTGGTTTTCTCTCCTCTTTTTGTTCAGCTGGGTGCTCGACAAGAGCCAGTTCTTGAATCCGCAAAGTATAGTGCTGCTGACGTTCGAATTGTAAGTTTGGTTGTCTCTGAGAAATCTATTTGATATACTCTTTGTAGCATGAGTTTTTCATTTAATATAATTGAGAATTTCGACTATTAAAGATGCTTTCATGTCTAACTATGATACTTTCAAGGTGGTTATTGGTTCTAGTTTGTGTATTTTTGTTTTTTTTGTTAGTAATCTTAATATTTTAGCTATCTAATTAGGACTGTCTATGGAGATAGTTTTATGCAAATACCAGCTTACATGCTATCCTCAAAGTCCTTGCTAAAACTCTCCCATAAAAAACCTTCCCTTCGTTTATTTTTGGTGGAAAAAGTGCGCGGGAAGGAACAAATTGAGAAATATTTCCCCTGTTCTTCTCTATTTTGCTTCTGTCCAATCTGTGCAAAACACTCACTATCCTTTATGCAATTATTTGTGGTCGTTTAACACTCCTTTTTCCATGGAGATAATATGACATCAAAATGGTTTAGATTGGTAACGTAGTCTTGCAGTGTAACTTATTCTGAAAATTTTATTGGCGTTCATTAATTATTTAATCAGTTAAGGGATAGGGCTTCACTATGTTCCAGGAAAATAGTTTGGAAGCCTAATTTGAGTTGGGCCCATTTTAAAGGGAATGAAACTTTTGTTTGGATAAATAAATTTTAAGCAGTTTCATGCTCAGTTTGATGTTTTGATAATGCTGAACACAAAGAGAGAATTTATAAATGATTCACCGTCTATTATGCAACTGCTTTGACATAGCCTGTTGAGGGAATTATTGATCTTTTGCTGGCGATCTCATCAGGTCTCATGCTTCAGTTGGCAGTCTTGCGCCAGGAAAAACAATCTCTTGTATGATATTGTGGCATTATATATTCATTGAATATTTGAAACAATAGAGGTTTTTTTTTCCTAAGCCTTACATTATCCTAAGCTCCCAACAGTTGGTGTTTTATTTACTATGTTGTTGCTGGAACAGTCAAATAAAAACAGGAGAATATATATATATTCACTAGGTTGTTTTCAAAGATCTAAAACTTAAATAGGGATTTTATTTGCATCTTTGTCTTTCATCAAGAATAACTCAACTCCTAACAGGTTGTCATCATCTTTCTTTGATGCCCCTTCCAATGTACAAGGGAAAATTGCGTCATCATTTCCTTCTTGGTCATCCATCCCAATGAATGAGGAAAATTCTGCATGTTCCTAGTTTGAGTTATTAATGGGCTCTTTTGGAGGCCCGGTTATGATCTTTAGTGTCAAAATGTGGATCACTAAATGAGGTTGAATATATAGTTATATGATCTGTAGCATGTAGAATGTTTCTTTAACGATGTAAGTTAATAGGGAGGCTGGATTCTTTATCCTCAAGAGAGGGATCACTGAGGCAAGGTCTATCTCTTGGGTGTTAGTGTTGGTTCCATCCCTAGGTATCTAATTTTGTCCTCTAGTTGAGTTTTAGGCTAGTCATCAAGTAACTTATCTAATGACTTTTCTAGAGTTGTCTTGAGGCTGATTTAAAAGTTCTTTAATGCAAGAGGATATGTTGTTGAATGAGGATGAAAATTCTAGATGTGTTTGAAATAGAGCGGTATAGGAAATAAAATCCGACGAAGAGATTGGCAGACCTTTGTCCCTGGATTGCTGCCTCATCCATTGCTGCACCTGCATGACAGTTAACTGTTGCGGCATTACCTCATGTCTGAGTTGGTGATAGCCTTGCTCACATCTTTTGTTATTTTCATGTTTGTTTCTAGTTTTCACTTTCCATTCTGCCATTGCTTTTCCTTTTATTACCTATTTCTGTCACTATAATCTTCTTTTGACTGGTACTCTGCCAGCATATCTTACATTGATCTGTTGGTGGTAATCTGCCTGTTTATTCATTCTTGATTGGTATTGATTTCACACTGACACTATCATTCTTGCTCCTGGCTAATGTCGATTGTAAATTTACTTTCTGCACGAGAAAATGAAAAGGCTCTTTCATGCATTAATTTAGAATGTATCATGTGAAAATTTATATTATTTCTAGACTACTTGATTGAGTAGACATTAATATTTCAGCTTAAAGGTCAAACAAGATGCCAACGAGAAAGTGATTGATTTTGTGTGTGGCCGTGTGGGTCCTATATCTGGGAACTGAAGTGGAAGAAAAGTGTTCTGTTATAGATCTTTGTTGTTTGATGAAAGTAATGGAAAACAGGTTGAACAGGAAGAAAACGAATACATGCTACTGTTTGTGTTTGAATACTTACTTTTTAAAATAACCAGTTTATTTATTTTTTTTTGGGAAAAAGTTTCCATAAAATAGTTTTTTTTAACACTCATGAAAGTTTTTAAAGATGACATTAGAAATAAAATGTTATCTTTGAAATAAAAGGTATTTACAGAAGGTTTAAGTCTTACTTTACTGTTTAACCCTACAGAATAGTTGTTGGTTTTAGATTCTTAGCAAAGCAAAGTTCAGATGCCTGTTTTTTTGTTGCTATTATCTTAAGATTTAGTTGCACATGATCTTTAAATAGATAATCCTTTTTTAAAACCAAAAGAAGGTAGCTGTACATGTCATGTATGTTAATGCAATCTGGGATTATTTTGCAGACTGATCAGAAATTGCGTGTTTGTGACATTTGTGGAGCATTCTTGAGTGTCTATGACAAGTAATTCTCTCACATGAAATTTATGCTCATGTACCTCGTGGATATTTATGTTAGCCATTGCCTGTATTGGCATTTTACCTAGTATTATGTTATCATTCTTGTAAGTTATGAAGTGATAGCTTGCCCACAAACCTGCAAGAAAGTTTGGGAGTTTGCCTTTCTAATAATTTATTAAATTTTCATTGTTGGGTTACCTAGTGATCGTCGTTTAGCGGATCATTTTGGAGGAAAACTTCACCTTGGATATATGCAAATCCGTGAAAAGCTAGCAGAGCTCCAGGTAATCTTGGGAACTTCTCTACTGGTACACTTGTTTGCTGAACTATTCTTCTGTTGGTACTTGGTACTTTCTACCTTGTTTTACTAAATAATACACTATGTACACTTGAGAATTTGCTTTTTTCTTCACAATCTTAGTTCTATTGTATATTCAGTTTGTCCTTTTACTAAATTTCTTTGAAGTTCAAACTTTGAAAATGTTGGTCAGGTGATGGTATAATGTTTGACATTCTGCAATAAAGAGTTTCGCTTATTTTTGGCATCTGTGAGTTTCCTTATCTCAGTTGAAAGATCACCATGTAGTTTTGTTGAGTTTGTGCTTCACTTGTTTAATTGGCTAGTTGACTGATTTGGGAGGGGACCATTGAAGTAGCGAAGGGTGGTCATATATGGAATCAAGATTACTTATGGTGGTACCCTCATGAACAACTGCTATCCCTAAGTCAAAAGCTGTAAGCTGATGAATAGTATCATAAAGCATATTAAAATTGGTAGCAAACAATTGTGTTATTCTCGTTTCATGTCCTTAATTTTTTTCTTCAACGTGGATTTAATTTTAATTTTAGGTTTGATACTAGTAACTAATAAATTAACAGCTTTTGTTAGGTTAATTATGATCATTCTAACAATACAGCATTTCTAGTATTTATTTGAAGCATCTATTTTGTGCATTGCAAAATCTTTTTGGAAATTTCATTTTCGAATGGCATTTTTATTTTTAGAATATCAAAGTCTCATAGGAAAGGTAAGAAATCATTTTGTATGTCATATTATGAATATGTTGAAAACTCATTGTTGTGCTGGAAATATTTTCTGGGAAGCAATAAATGGTTAGATTTACGTGGACAATTGTTAATGATGGCAATCTAACAGCATTCTCAAGAACAACAAATTAGTTTCTCGACGAACTCATCATGTGGTGTTCTTGTATTCTCTCCTAAAGAATCAGTTGCCTGTTAAATCTGTTTTCATTTCAATGACTGGGTTTGAGATCTATTTTGCAAGCAGTTTTGGAAGGTGATTATTTTGTCTTTGCCTCTTCAAGATTGTGAAATGTGCCCTTTAAATTGTAATTGGAAATATTTTATAGGCCTAAATATTCTTCACCGCCTTCCTTTCTTTATCCATTTTTTTTTGGTTTCCATGATTTTTTTTTTCCGAAGTTCCCATTACAGTATCTTAGTGTAGCACATTAAGTTATCAGTTGAAAAATTGGTCACACTGTTGCACATTATTTTTATCTTCATTTGGTTTTCCCTAGACAGAAGTAGTTTTCTAGTCTTGTACAACATTTTGTTTTTTGGAATAAATTGTTTACGAAAAGAGGTCACTCCATATTTTTTGGGAATTTTGATGCACAATGTTCGAGTGCTCTAGTGCTGCCTCAATCAAGTAGAAGCTCGAGATTCAGTTATACTTAATTAGAATATGATCAAATGGAGTGAGTTATATGTAAAGCTTAAGAGCATTTTTGCTTCTTAATGGTGATTGTCCATTCACACATTAATGTCGCCTTTTTCATAAACACCAGAGTAAAAAAGGATCCTATAATTTCTAACAATGATCTTATAGTGACATTGTATATGCACTCATATGCGCTATGTGCAATGCCATTGCTGGTTGCCACTTGCCTGTTTCAAAATCTTGATTTTAGCTTGTGCAAAAAAGTTCTGTGGGCCTTTTATCCGTTCTTTACTCTCAATTGTTTTTAACTTGTTAAAGTTTTGTTAGTTTGTCCTTTCTGGAAATGAATCAAATGTGAAGATTTAAAAAAAAAAACATTTTTAAATCCATGCTTCTTCATGATGTATTTTGCCAGGAAGAGAGAAACAAGAAGCGAAAGGTTGATCGGACTGAAGATGATACGAGGTATTCTTTTTCTTTGCCATTTTCTTTCCTGGATAATTTAGATCGTTACTAATTATCATATTGTTTCTCAATTTGTGCTTTAGATTGAAAGAAAGAAGTAGGGATCATAACAGGTCTGGAAGCAGGGAGCGAGATGCAGAGAGAGATGCTCGCATTGATAACCGAGATAGAGGCAGAGAACATGACCGCCGGAGCAGGGACCAGGATCGGCATGATAGAGATCGTAGGGATCGAGATAGAGAATCAGATCGATCTCGAAACTATGATTCAAGGAATAGAAGATCACGTTCTCGCTCAAAGGACCGTGCTAGAGATTATGACCGGCATAGGTAATTTACATGGCCTGTCTTTCAAGTTTTTGATGTCTTGGTTTTCTAATAAACATTTTTTAAAAAAAAATCATATGAAGGTTTTTTCCCCTTTTTTTTTATCGTGTTAAATAGTGATCGAAGATAAAGATTTTTATGTTCTTGTCAAACCTCTGCCATGCCAATCTCCAATGTACTTGAATTTTTTGTTCGCTCTACTCTTTGATCAACTAGGCTATTGTTTTTTTTTTTCAACTCGAAATAGATTTTTTGTAGTACATATCGTAAGTTGGATGACATCGTGTGATGTGTTGGAGCTGGGTGATATTTGCCACGCCTTGTTACCTTTTGGTTTTGCAATTTCCTACTCGTGTTGTTCACGATCAGCTTTTTGTATGTCTCAAAGGCAGAAGATATGGTGCTTAGTCAAATCCAATGCCTTTTTATCGTTTTTTCCTCCACTTATGGTAAGAATGTAATCTCTTCTACTTGGTGCAGGCGTCACGGAAGGTACTGAGAATCCGAGAAATTTTTGCTGTGGACCGCTTAGGATCTGTGGACGAGTCAACGGTGTTGCATTGGTGATACACTACTATATCTTGTTCTGGCTGCAATGATCAATGTTCTGAGATCAGGTGAAATATTTAATGTCTAGTATCCAGAATTTGTTAACTGATTAGGAGGCAAATGAAACCGAAGAACACTGTTCTAGCTTTTTTTCTTTTTTTCCTTTTGTGATTTAAAAGGCTAGTTTAGATTTGGCATGAAATGTGGTTGCAGCACACATTTGTGATGTTTAGGGTACCAGTGGGGTTTGCTATGTACTCAGTTGTGATTTAAAAGGCTAGTTTATTTACTAGTTTATGTAAGCTTTGGTACCAAAAGTTTAAAATTGTATTTGTTTTTCGTCCGAGTTTGATCATTTTGTCGCCGTGTGGATTTCAATTTGGAAACTCGATTATGTTGTTGCAGTTCTTTGCTTTGAGGTAAATGTATTTGTTGATTATGTCGTGCAAGGTGATGGGTTGATCAATTTGGACCAACTGATTGAGTTCGTTGCGTGTCGATTGAATTGGTTTAGTTTGGGTTGGTCTAGGACCAGTTGGTTTGTTAGGATGGTTGGTTAGGTATCAATTCATCTTGTAAGGTTGGCCTGTCCAAGCTGAGTACTATAGGTTGGACAAGTTAGATACATCAAAAGATTCAATCGGTGGGTTGGTCGGTCGGATGGGTCAGATGGACCGATCCAAGTGAGTTGGTTGTTTTGACAAGCTGCTCGAGTTAGATAATCCAAGCAGGTTGGATGGTGCGGTTAGACGAGTCGGTTGAGATATGTTAAGAGAAATTAGAACTTGGTATTGCTCGAGTAATACATGTATAGAATGGAAGAGCTCTGATCCTCTGACCATAGTTCATTTAAGGTGCTGCTTATATTCATTTTTTGGAATGAATCGTCGAGCCCAAACGTGTTTCCCTTCGATCACAAACTTCACCTTGCCATTGTCGTTGCCGTTGCCGTTGCTGTTGAGAACTCGCACCAGGGTGGCCAGCGAGCAAAATGTTACGCGAGCGTAAAGTGAAGGCTTGTTATCGGCTTGCTCCGGAGCATATACCCTTTCAACATCTCCAAAGTGCCTGTGTATCGAGTAATCATAAGAAGAGTTTATGATCAGAGTTTTCTTAACTACTGCTTAACACTCAGTAGTCAGTACCTCATGAAAAATGCTCGAAGCTGTTCTTCGCTTAGCGGATGCCTGTTAGAGAATGTCACAAATAACGTTCGCTCTTCGCGTGGGATCTTACGGTCTGTCGACGATGATACATTGGAAGAGAGGCTAGAGTTTGCTACATCCTTCATGGTAGAATGATACTGCACTAGATCTTTGCACCGCAGAAAGCCGTCGTCCGTGTGAAGACTATTTTGCGTATTGTCAAAGAATGGATTCCATGCGTAGATCTTGTTTAAGTCCAGAGGTGTTAACTCCTTGCACATATAAGAATTACCCTCTTTGATTCTACTACCATCAGTAAAATTTTCAATTCGAATGTGAGGGCATCCAGTTTTTCTGACAGACTCGGAGCTAAAATGAACTCGACCCATTTCTTCGACTAACTTCTCGATGCACGATTGATGGACTTGCTTATGGATGTCAAGTAAAACCTTATGACACACATTATCGAGATAGTAGTTGATACCGCAAATAGCAACATCTCGAAAATCTTGTTTGAAGTGGCTTTCCTTAGACAAATAACTAAGTTGAAGGGAATCCAAAAATGACTTAGCTACGTCACAAGCGCGAAGAAGATAGCTATCGTCTAGGGAGTTAATCCTTTGGATGACATCTTTGCATTTGT
This sequence comes from Kaempferia rotunda, assembly GCA_037177415.1. Lineage (NCBI taxonomy): Eukaryota > Viridiplantae > Streptophyta > Magnoliopsida > Zingiberales > Zingiberaceae > Kaempferia > Kaempferia rotunda. Next base: position 476,479 of record JBAMIB010000125.1, on the reverse strand, counting down.
TTTCTTCTAACCATAACCAAAAAGCTATGATCTTCATCGACAGATTTGGTTCCAACCCAAGGATAAACACCATGCGGGAGAAAATTCGACGTTCTTCGTCATGGTGAACATGAAGGAGATCCACAGGGATGGAGTCCATGAGGAGTTGAGGATCAAGAGATGACACAATAGGTAATATAGAATTTTTTTTTTGTTGTGTCAAATTCGAAGAAGGAAAATTGAAGAGATCCACTTCGAGGTTCATTGTTTTTGCTTTATTTTGGAAAGAAATAATGAAAATTTTTGAGAAGATATGGCCTCGATACATTGGAAGGTTGTATGTCTCTCTTTTTGTTTTTTTTAAAGAAATACTTGCATGAATCTTTTGCCAAAGTAGTGTTTTGAGAAAGATTCTATTGTGTGTAGTTTTATCCTACATTACAAGAGGTTGTTTTCGTGACTTAAATCGGTAATTTATATGTCACACGGCAATAATTTTATTATTACACCAAGTTTCCTTTCTTTTTCTTCTGTATGTATGAAATGAAAGAGATTTTGCGATAGCAAAATCACAATGTGAAAGGTTGAGTCTTACCTCTAAGATTAACTCATCCAAACTAAGTGCCAAGAAGAATGAGAAGCTCGGCTAATGACTCGAACGCCATAATTTTAAAACAAACAAACAAACAAGTGCTAAGCAAGATTTTTGGTCTTCATTTTCCTAGTTTGATATGCATATTTGCCATAGTTTCACATCGCTTAACTGGAACATTTATTAATCATCTAAATACATACTCGTACCATCTTAAACGTCTCTCAGAGTTTTTCCTCAGTAGATACAACTCCAACTTTCTTTCTAATCATTTCTTTTTTTGTCCACCCTCATATGTCCACACATTCACCTTAACATTCTCATTTTTGTAACTCTCATCTTCTACTCATATGTTCAAGTCATAACTTAAAATTTAGCTTTATATAACATAGCAAGAATAACTGCGATTTTGTAAAACTTTTAAGTTTTAGAGGTACTTTACGGTCACATAAAACATCCGACGCTCTCCTCCATTTAAACCATCATGCTTATATTCTATATAAGACATCTCTCTCAATTCCTCGATCCTTTTGTAACTTGTCATCTCATATATTAATAATTATCTCATTACATTTAATATTGTTAAACTTAAATTCTATATATTATGTCTTTATTCTACTAAGCCTAAAACCTTACCCTTCTAGTGTTTCCCATGATGATTCTAGTTTAGCATTTACTCCTTCACATGTTTCATCTAGCAAAACAATATCATATGCAAACATCATGCACTACGGTACTATGTCATGAATGTGTACAGTGAATTCACCTATAATTAGTGTAAAAATATATAAACTTAGAGTTGATCTTTGATATAACTCTATCTTTATTGAAAATACTTTAGTTACTTCACATGAAGTATTTACTCCGGTCATTACATCCTCATACATATCCTTAATTAGTTCAATATATGTTACGCTAACACTTCTCTTTTTTATAATTCTCCATATAATTTCTCTTGGGACTCAATCATAAACTTTTTATAAATGAATGAATAACATGTGTATATCTTGTTTGTGCTCCAATTAATTTTCAATTAGTTGTCTAAGAAGATGCATAGTTTCTGTTATCGACCTTCTAGGCATGAGCCGGCCAGCGTGCTCTCTTTCCTTAATCTTTTTTTTATTACTATTCCCTAAAGTTTCATGGTATCGCTTATTAGTTTAATGCCCCTATAGTTTGCACAATTTTGTATGTTTCTCTTGTTATTATATAAGGGAACTAGAGTGGTTACCTTTCATTGTTCAGATTTTTTTTTCAATATAATGTTAAATAAATTTGTAAGTCATTTAATACCTTATTTTCATAGGCACTTCAATACCTTTATCAGAATATCATTTGGTCTAATGGTTTTTCGATTGTACATCCCATTCAAAACTTGTTCTACTTTTGAAGTTTGAATTTCTATGATAAAAATTTAAATTTCTATATTCATTTGACTTACTTAAATTATCTAAGTTAAGTTGGTCACATAAACTTTATTAAAAAGTTAATAAAAATACTTCTTCTGTCGCTCTTTTATTTTTTCCATCATTTACTAGTACCATGTTATATTTATCTTTAATATATTTTATTTGAATAAGATCTCTTGTCTTCCTTTTTATCACTTTCGTTTTCCCCATTTTTTTATCTAATTTTTTATATAATCAGTCAAAAGATTATTTTTTACTTGATTCATAACTTTTTAAGCTTTTTTTAAGCTATTGTATATATTTTTTAAATGTTTTTCTCATTCTTACAAATATATAATTCCTTATAAATTATTCATTTTCCTTCACTTTTTCTTATATTTTCTTATTTCACCACTAAGATTCCTTAGTACTGTATGCCCCTTTAGTTCACTGAGTATACTCTTAGCTACTATTTTCAACTTTGATATCATCTTATCCTATATCATATTAAAGTCACCATATATTTCACCTAATACTTATATTTCTACCTTCTTAAATATATTTTGTTTTTCATCTTTTAACTTTCACTACTTAATTTTAGAAGTTGTATATATTTTTTTTATTGATATTATACTTAAGGAGTATATCAAACATTAACCTATATTAGATAGTTAAGGTTTCTCTAGGAATGACCTTGCAATATTTACAATTCTTTCTATCTCTCTTCCTAATCATAAGAAAGTCAATTTATAATTTATTATTCCTACTTTTGAACGTGACTAATTAATTTTTCTTTTCTTAAAAAACTTATTAGCTAATATAAGGTCACATGTTATATCAAACTCTAAGGTGTCGTTTGGTTAATGAGTTTAGGAATGAAAGAATGTAATGCTATAGTAAATAATAACGTTTGAATTATGAATTTGGGAATGATTTTCAAATTTATACGAATCACCAAACTTATATAATTTGGGGGGTTTCATTTCCATTTCCATTCTATTCCCATTCCTCTTTAAAAATTTAAAATAAATTAAAAATAAAAAAAAAGTAAAAAAGTTTTAAAAATAATTTTTTTTTTAAACTTGAAATTTTTTTAAAAATATTAATTAAAAAATTTTAAAAAAAATAAAAATTTTAAAATATCTTAAAAAAATAAAGAAATATTAAAAATAAATAAAAACATTAAAATAAAAAAAAATAAAAATTTAAAATATAATAAAACAAAAATTTTAAATTTAAAAATGTAAAAATTAAAAAGAAAAATTAAAAAAAAACAAAACAAATAAAGCAAAAATTAAATATTAAAATATTAAAAAATCAAAATCAAAATAAACAAACAAAAATTAAAAAACAAAAATAGGAAAAAATATTGAAAAAAGGAAAAAAATTATAAAAATTATAAAATTAGGAAAAATAGGAAAAAAAATCCAAAGAGATAATCAAAGAGAAAAAAGGGAGAGGAAAAAAAGGAAAAAAAATAATTTTATTTTTAAAAAAACTAATCATACCTAATCAGAGTTTATAAACCAAACAGAAGTATTGAAATAACTAAATCCATTCTCATTCCAGCCTACTATCAAACTCATTCTCATTCTCATTCTCATTCCTGCCTCTCAAATCAAACGTCACCTAATATAATTTTCCCTTCCTTATTTCTTATTTCAAACTCATAACCATGTACCCTCTCATATTCCTTATTTTTTACTATGACATGTCTATTTAGATCATGTACTATGAAAATCATATCATTTGGTAGAATATTTTATAATACTTCATCTAAGTCATCCTAAATTTTAATTTGGTAGCTTCATCTAATTCTACTTACAGTGCATATATGTTAATTATATTCATAGTTTCTTTCACCACTATCATCTTAAGGGCTATAATTGTATCCCCTTTTCTAACTACCCCTACAACTTCATTCTTTAATGAACTATCTATAACAATATTCACTCTATTTCTTATTTTAAATTTTCTTGTGTACCATGACTTAAAACTTGAGTTCTCTATCATCTTTACCTTCTCACCTACCCATTTTATTTCTTGTACACATAAAATATTAATTCTTCTCCTAATCTTCATATCTACTACTTCCATTGATTTACTAGTGAGGGTTCCTATGTTCCAGTTTCAAATTTTAGATTATTAGTTTTCCAATAATATATGCTCTTATCCAACCTATGGTGTGAGAACTTTTGCCTATTTAACATTATAGTCAAACCTTTCAACATGAACTCTTTCATATTTATCACTACACCTGAATTTTAGAGATATAGTGGTCTTTGTCGAGAAGTTACAATCAGACCTTACAACATGTTCCTTCCTAGGAACAACCTAGCATTAACACAATATTTTAATGAATCTATTCATTGAACTTTTTCTATAGATTTAACACTAGCTAAAAACCTAACACAACCCTCCTTTATCCGGGCTTGGGATCGGCCATGACTGGTTCATCACCAGCCAAGATGTCGGTTCTATCTTGCTAAGAATTTCTTCCTCTCTCTTCTCCATTTTGAGTTGTAAGAATGTTTACCTTATCATCTTGTGATTGTATTTCTCTTGCTATGGAGTAGATATCTTAGATCTTAGTATGTAGGGAGTATTCATGATGTTTTGTTGATGTATTAACTATGGATTTCCCAATTTTCATATTCAATGAGATATTTTTGCCTTGTTCTTGTTTGATTAAATATGTG
>JBAMIB010000125.1:418404-439987 GCA_037177415.1 Kaempferia rotunda | reverse complement strand
AATCCACGTGTCACCAATATGAATACCGAGGATAAAGAAAGCATATGTGTGAGATCACTCCGGATAATTGAATGAGGTCGTTAGTTCAAAGCTCGTCTACCAGTAACCTTGGTTAGCATTTGAGAGATCTATTGGAATTTTAGGGTCATAATTGCAATTATAAATGTCTAATATTATTAATTAAATAAGTCATAAATTAATGTGATCGAATTTAGAATTAAGGAATATAACTTAAGAGCTTAATTGTTATGATTATAAAAGTGTAGATACCATGTGCAATTTCTAATTTATTGATGGAGCAAATTAGAAATAAGTAAACTTAGGCTTCTATATACATGGGTTATAGTTCCAATTTGCAGTGACGATTATGTTTTATTTCCCATCAACAAAACTTCTAGATATTAGAAAATTTATAAATTGAAGATCATTCCCAAAAAGGTGACAACAAACTATGGATTTTGGTACATTTTCGTAATTTTAATTTTATGATTTCTTAAAAATTGAATAGAGTTTAGAGATTTTGTATTGAGATTTCTTAATCCCATTTTTCAATCAAGATCTTCACTATATAAAGGATCAAATCTAGTGGATACCTTTATTTATGTATAAAGCTTATAGCTTGATAATTGAAAATTTAAAAAAATTTATTTTTATAGAAATGATGGAGGATCGTTGATGATTTCCATAAAATAAAATAGAAAATAATGAAAGGAATAAGAAACTTAAACAATTATGTTTGTTCAATTGTGTCCTTTTATGTATTGGTGTCTTTTGATATTTAAATGAAAGGTTATATCCAAAATTTCCTATAAAACATCACTTTGTAAAAACAATCAATCATTTTTTTTTATAATAAAAAATCTTTCCTCAATCCAAGTTACTTGTTTTTCAAAGTGTTATTTGTATATTATTATACTACAATAACAATATACAAGAATCCAATTGTCGAGCTTGAATAAATCCAAAGTATTATGGGTTATTTTCAAGTGTGCAATTTAGAAACAATATTATTAAGGAATTCATTGTATCCCGGAGGAATATTTGCTTAGTCCGAGTACATCACCGTGGTGGGAGCAAATAGTTTCTCAAGGAAAGTGAATGTACACACCTTGAATTCATTCTTTAATTTATTAAAGTATTTACGGAGTTCATCGATGCTGGCAATTCTTCGACAAGAGTAAATTTGAAGAAGCAAAATTCAGCACAGAAATAATAAATTTTCTGATTGAAGCAGTATCAACAAGACATTCCCAGCAACATAAACTGGGTCAAAGGCCCTATACCCTAAAATGTTATATTTTATGGTATTTCATTTTATGATAGTAAAATATAAATATTATTAAGTGCTACTGTGCTAGAATTGTAGTTAAATTACTAATTAATTTAAACTTATACTAATAATAATGTCATCTATGTTGTTGAATGTTGACGATTGCATATATGTGTAAAATTATTAATTTATTTATATACTAATGACCTTTTTTTAGTTATTTTTTTAATTATTAATTATGTACAATTACAATAATATTTAACTATAAAATTTTAAATTTTTTTTAATAGGATGATACACTTCTACAATCCGAATCTACCAACCTGAACTTGTGATCCACAATCAATCCTGCATAGGATAATAATTCTACAAATTATGACCGAGTTTATAGGTCAAACTAGGCACAACTCAATTTGAGCTGTGCAAGTCTAACACTGCTTACCCGAATACTAAGGGGTATATCAATCTAAAAAGAGGGCTTCCATATATAATTTGAAGGGGTGTGACAACAATTTCAAAGAAATACGATTCACAGCCTCATACCAAAAATCCTTTCATATCGATGATGATGATGATCCCGTCAGATCAGGCCATTAGAATCGCAATGTGATCACCTTTTGCCCGAAGATAGTTGGGCTTGAATAATTTCTAACAACAGAATCATTGGTTTTCATTCTCATAGGCAGGCACTAACTGATGAGATTTTTAATTGTTTGGCAAACTTTTGTATTAAGATTGTATAACACTAATGATCCGTTGAACGAAGAAGAAAAAGGAATGAGTGGGAAATGATCCACGGTGGAGTTGAAAAGCTGAAGGAAAGAAATGAAGGAGAAAGAAGACTCTGATTGCATCCGAATGCTACGGCTAACCTTGCCACCACAAGTTCACAGTGGCTCATGTTGCGGAACCTCTCAGCCATGAGCATGATCATGAGCGAGGTTAAGTAGCCTCTGTGAGGTCTTTCACAGTCGCAAACAGCCTCTATGAGGTCATTCAAGTTCGCAAGCACAACCATGAGTAGCCTCTGCGAGGTTATTTGTTGCCATGTGGGGGCCGCAATAGCTTGTGATCGCAAGCGATCTTGGGCGCATGAGCACGGCTGCAAGTGGCATTTGTGAGGTTGTTCATGAGCGCAAAGCCACCACAACCATGTAAGCACAGCTACGAGCGACCTTGGGTGCGCGAGCAGGGCCACAAGTGGCCTTTGTGAGGTCGTTGATGGCCGCAAGGTGACCGCAAGCGACCTCAGGCCAGGATACATGTATAACACAGTATGTATAATTATATTTTAAGGAATACTTATAAGAACAATATGTTCGTAGATATGCATTAATTAAATTCCTATTGTTCTACATAACTTATAATTATGTATAAAAAAACTGGGATAAATAAATCATGACTAGTTTTCAAAAATCCAAAATTTGACCTCTTGTAATCGAGTTTTCTAGTAGATCATATCCTTCCAACTACTTTTGGAGAAGCCAAATAATGATATGAATAATGATGATTTTTTTTTTAAATAAAAATCCAAGAACAACAATTCATTCCAAACTCAAATTGAAAAATTTCCTCACTTTATCAAAAGAAGTACAATTTCAAGGACACAAAAGTTGAGGATGAACTCGCATGCTCTAGTGGATTTTCCTATTATAACATTGTTCTAGAGGCATCTTCAAATCTACAAGATGAGTTCTTTTTGAACCACCACATCAAAAGAAGCTACAAATTGCTCGCCCATCACAGGCATAAATACATGATGAAAGTCACATAGGCAATGCAGTTAAACATGTGGAAAGGGTGTAAACATAATTACCTGACCAGAGAATTAAATTTGTTGAAATATCAAGATACTAGAATCTGTTTTGAACTAATACAATACATTGCTTTTATACAACAGCATCAGCATTGATAACAATTTGCAAATTCATCTACCTCTTATAGTGTTAGCATTCTCATCCTAGGTTAGAACATTTAATTAAACTAAATTAACTGGAAATCATATACTGCAGGATGAAAGTATACGATCTCAGAAGAAATTTATACATGGTAGATACAGTAAATGACTCGAGTGTTGAATGAGAAGGGTACCTGGCACACTTCTAAGGTAGTAGATAACTCCACCCAAGCTATGGGCTGCATAAGCTTTTCAGATCTTCCTCTTTCGCATATGAGGTTGGAATGATTCTTGAAGCGTATGGATAGAGATCTTTGTAGGAATTTCTTATGGTGCTTTCTGCTACTCCAGTTGCCAGAGAAATATCTGAGAATGAAGATATATAAGGACATAGCATATGGCTAATATGAGTACAGAAGATTGAAGAACCTTTTAGGGGTTTCTTGTCATCTGATAACTGTGTTATCATGTAGATAATAGCTGCTGCAATTGAAATGGGACTTCTCCTGCGTAAGATTTCTGCAGTCAGAAACGCTGAATTGATATCTTTTGCAAGAGAACAGAATCACAAATAATAGGATCAATAAGAGAATCTGTTATTTGTCAGGAATTTTGTTCTTTTTAATCCACAATTCCAAGTTAAATTGATTTTACTTTTCTCAAGTTAAAGAGTGAATTTGGTAATGAATATGCTTCTAAATGCCTCTTATTTGTTCTTCCAATCAAATAGTTGTTATATATAGCTTCTAAATGAAAAATGCCTCAATAGCAACTACAAAGCTTAGAGGAAACCATTACTTTTTAATTAGAAAATTCCAATAAACAAACAAAAGAAAGATCAAAGGAAATTGCCTATCAGTGATGCAAAAAGGTGATAACCCTCACCCAGACACCCCTCCACTACCCGCCCAAAGGCCCTATGGAAGGGAGGAAAATCACGGTACTGAGCGGCCTCCTAGGTGGGAGGAACTTATTCCTTAACGGAATGAATCCCAAGGGTTTCGAACCTTGCTCTTGTGATACAAATCTACCACCCAAATATCAACTCAGCTAATGCCCGTGGGGGCAAAGGAAATTGACTATCAATGATCATGCAGAAACATGCCACCATACCAAAACACTTTTATAACAATACCTTATGTCAAGCTCTTCTGATTTCTGCACTGCTTCTTGAGCCACTTTCACTGCTTGGTTTGTCATGCCAAGATGTGAACAAAATCGCCTCTATAAATTCAAAGACGAGGCATGTTAAACAACAAATAAAAAAATTGTTCTAAATTAGAAATTCTACAATAATAGCCCCCAAAAGCTAAAAGTCAGAGAACCACCAGTCAAATTTCATCAAATAATTAAATAATAGAACTAGTTGTTTATTTAACTAACTAGAAAATCTCCTGCATGAATTGTTCCCATCTCCATTGACTGTCCCATCTCAACTTCAAGTTGCTTTACAATGAAATCTTTAGCCCGACCAATTTCTTTTTTTGTAGCTCCATTGGCAACAGAACAAATTTCTAGTTTGAATGAATATATCAGTTACATTTGCAAGCATATGTACAGACAACTAAACAAAATACGCTACATACCCTTTACAGTCCTAGGTCTGTCCTCTTGTCGGCATGCAATATATAGGCAAGCAGCTAAAATTGCATCTTGGTTTCTCCCTCTAATAGACTTAAGATCTTCAATTTTTTTGAATATCTCATTAGCCCGATCCTTGAATAAGACATAAGATTAACTGGAGTAAAGGATCCAAAAAGAAAAAAAAAAACAATGCACATCACCATCAACCAACAAATCATAGCTAACACGCCAATGATGATTGCCATACAAACTATTCTTAGGATGCAAAGGTGAATAATCACCAAAAGATGGCAGCTTATAGAAGTAATACAGAAATGATGAACATAATCTTAAGCTAGTGCCTATTTGAATATGCACCTGATCTAATACTTCAAGTTCAGCAAATGATGTATGACAAACTTATTTTGAGAAGCCTGAAAAATATCATGTATACAGTTTGCTAATTACATTTTACAAAAAGAAAGAGGTGAAAAGTTCATGATGCAAATGCCAATCTAAGAAATTCATTGCTTATCCTTATACAAGCAAAGTTTCATATCATGGTTGTAAAAAGCAGTTGGGCTGCACGTTTGGCCACTAAGAAGATTTTGAATGGAACCACAAAGTAGGCGCGATATGATATGGCAAATGTGGTTTGTATGTGCATTTAAAAAAAAAAATCCTTATTTGATTCATTTAAAACCAGTTTAGACAAATTAAATTGACTTGAAAGTTGAAACTTTAAGTTACCTTGTTGAGGAGAAAATCATGCTGCAACATCTTAAACTAATTCAAGTCAGAGAAAAAAAGACTTAAGTTGGTCCATCTACCAAAAGCAAATCCTGCATCATAAGCTAGAAACTATAAGATAAATAAACACTAATGTCGACCTAACTGTAGGAAAAATAAACAATGAAGTCAAGCATTGGAACTTTGTAATGTTGTTTACATTGATGACTAAGGATGAACAACTTAAAATGTTACTATGTCAAAAAAAATTCCACGCCACAGAACCAATCCAACATTTTGAATGTTCCAATGACATCAGTGCCCAGCATCTTATTTGATCAAGCCCCTTTTGAAAATCTAAAGTTCTTTATTAATCAGGATTTTTTTAAAAAAAGTCAACTAAGTTGACCATTGACAAAGGTTTTGCATTCCTAAAACATTATGTTTATGAACATTCTTTTAAGGCTACCATTGGAGGAAGAATTAGACACCAATATTCTATAAAGTGGCCAGAAAGCCATGTTAGACTAGGTAGCGCATCATACACACAATAAGCAATCCCTTAAGGGAGTTCAGACATCAAGGAGGACCAGCTGATTATCTTATCAGATGAAAAGGGAAAAAAAATTGATTCAGTTCATTTTGAGGACTTTTATGATCTTTTATGATGATTTTCTCCACTAAAGAAGATCAAATCTTCTGATTATGAAACACCAATCTAAGTTTTTGATATGGAAGCAACTTGTAAGTGCAAAACATTTATTTTGCAAATGATATATATGCGTGTGTGTGTGTGTGTGTTACTAATAAATATGAACTATTCTACATTTTTATATTATTTGTTTTATATTTGATGATCGGCATATGATTGTTTGTGTATAGTTATGAATTGAAAGTATACTTTGTTGGATAAATGTTAGTAACTTTTATCAATATAAATGTTTTAAATCAAGAGCATATGCTCCCTCATATTGTAGATGTGCAAAACAGTAGGTTAACCACCACCACATAGATAAACCTTTTTAAAGCTTGATAGGCTCAATATCATAGCTTGAGAAAGATTCGATCACATTGATTTTATTCAATTTGCTAAGAACAAATTCTTTGAAAGCTTCCCTAGTCAATCAGATGCTACGAAAGCTGCAATTTTGAATCCTTGGAGAGTAATAAAAGTAAACAAATGTAATAACTAGTTCCAGGTAAATTATGTACCTTAATGGTGGCAACGAGTCCCAATCTGGAAAATTAACTAAATAGGTTAGGACGTGCTTTAGTAATCATTACACTAAAACAACAACAATAGTAACAACCATATGAATAATATGCATGTATAATTATTTTATCTTTTTAGCATGTATAATTTTTCCTAGGGAATAACTACAAACAATAGAAAGATATTAATTAAGCCTGTACCATTTATGCAATATAACATCACAATGCTGGTAGATAATGACCCAATTAAACTGATGTATGCTTAAGTTATGTTAAGGTAGACAATAATGAAAAAGGGGTCAATTGAGTCAACTTCTCCAATATACATTGTTAGAATTCGAAGATACATGTCCGTCACATTTCTGTTACATGTACATGCAAGTTTTTAAGAGATATTAGATATTAAGATTTATTAGTCATAATTGCATGTTTAATCCAAAAATTTATCACTAATCGACAATACACTCTTAGCTTTTCCCACCACACAAGTGACAAGGGAAACGATCTTTTGATCAACAGCTGCCTAAAAGAAATTTCCTTGCTCAAGCTGTCACAATTCTGGAAGCAGCCTCTAATTCAACCTTGGTCTTCCCCATACACATACTTGCCAACTTCCATCAGCCCTCCAAACCAACATTCTATAACTCTCTGCCAACTCTTGTGATAGAGAGATTTCACTGCCTTAGAGAACCAACTGTTGGATCTTGATGGCATCAGAAATAGCAGAAGTTTAAAATATTCTTCTCTGAGTTTATATAGCAAGATAAATTCAAGTCAAGAACTATCAATGAATAATAGGCCTGGCAAGAGATGAGCTAAGCAAAGTAAATTTATTCAATGTTTAAGCCTGCTTCTTTGCAATACTCAAACTTCTGTCCAATACAAGGATTTGGATCTTGTTCCAAGTCGTGGGTTCTATCCCTAGCCAGAACGGGATGTACTAAACATTGGATGTCTGTGCAAGTGGGTGTGCAAAATGGTATAATAGAAGGGGAAAAGAGTGGAGAAGAAATAAGATAACCTCTTCGACTATTTCACCATTTTGTAGTGTTGCAAAAGGCTCAAAGACCATAATTAATGCCGAGAGAAGTTGCTCTCACATTGAATTATTATTGACCGCTTTGAGATGTTAGAGAAGGTTGATAGACCACGACCAATGTTGAATGAAGCTGCATGGGACGTTGCCATCACTAGATGTAGTGCAGAAGCTATTTTTGCAGAAGCTATTGTTGTCTTATCGAATCTTTGCATCTCTTGCTTGGAGTCATCATTGACCATTTCAAAGATGTCACAAAAGGCTCATAGAATCACAATTGACATTGAGAGAAACCGTGTGAAGTTGCTCATCGCAATCGCTAGATCTCATGCAGAAGCCATCACCCTCTCATAAAATCTCCCTAGTTCTTGCATGGAAGCAACTAACCATACACCACATCACAGAAGCCTCGCACGTCTTAGGAGAAGCCTTTGAATGAGTCAATGTCATTGTGTATGTAAGTACCTATTATATAGTCAACTATTTGTTTCCTACTATGCATCTAGATAGATACACATATATATGTGGCTAATACACAAGGGATGACTTATTTTTTGAAAATTACTCTAGAGTCTACACTCTTGCCTTTGATAGTTATCTTTGATATGGGTGGATTACGGGTTGTTCACCTCTTTATAAATTATGTTGATTATTGTGTAAAATAAGACAGAGAGGAAACGTGTAATATTGTAAAAATGGAAATGTTGAGAAATTATGAAACTATTTCAAAAGGAAATGAAAGATGAATAACAAGATATGATGCCATTATGCTAAAAGAACATGAAAACATTCATAGAGATTTGTTGTCGTCTTTTATGATATCATATCATGCATATCCTCTCAAACCCGGCCTACTTTACACTTGTGCGCTCACTCTCCACTTTTCCTTTTATCCTTCAGGTTCGCAGACATAAGATGATCTTTGAAGTTTGGATAGTTATTTTAGGATGCTCATGCTCACATACCCGATGACGAAATTGAAGATGTTTTATCAGTGTCCATGTATTTTATTTTGATATGCCAGAGATTATTTCTTTTATGCGTTTTACTTTTATACGGTTTTCTTATTTATCAGTATGAATCCAGTTATATTGGCGAATACAAGTCTCGTTATGCCGCATTGTTTCAGCACATGTTTAAAATATTTAATAAAAGTTGCAACATTTATTATTATTACTATAACCTCTTGTATCCTTTTTGTGGTATTGTTATGATACAGTGGTAGATATTGTCATGAGCACAGAGGCTATCCCTCATATAGAGATGATGCTCTTTTGGTCATGCCAAGATGGGTATAATCAACCTGAATTCAACAATCAAAGTGTAGGGTGTGATCCATCAGATAGAACCCTAAAGTCATAATTCCCTTCATTGTGGTTGCAATCAGAGATAATAGTACAGGAAAGAAACGGGAGGGGAAATCCCAACTCATTCTATTAAGAGGAAAATGCAGGCCAAACCAGAAAATTGTAGCACTATGAAATCAACTGAGAAATCCTGATTACAGGTCTTGCAGTTACAAATTTTCCCATTAAATTGTCTATCGTGAAGCTCCAAATTTTCATGATTGTTCCCTTTTAACTTGCCTATGAAACCCTACCTCATTTCTCTAGCGGATTATCTAAACCCTAGTGTTGAACTTCAGCCCACCACCAAAATCGTCGTTGAAAAAAAAAAAGAAGAAGGAGAAGAAAGAACACAAGTTTTCTGCCCTCTCCGCCGCTTTGAGTAACAAAATGGAAAGGCAAAATGAAGACAGGTGAAAGGTACCTATCGGCCATGGTTGCGATGGTTTTGAAAGCAAGGATAAGGTTCCGGTCGGGGTTGGCGCCGCGGCTCTGCCACCTGCCTAGGGAGGAGGAGAGGAACTCGGCCTGGGTGCCGTTGGGCTTGGATATTACGGTGGAGAGGCCGCTGTCAGCGAGCAGAGGGTTGGAGGGGCCGCCAACACGGGCGGGGTCATTGTCGGCGGACTCGTTGGCGAAGGTCCTCCACTCGGACGTCTCGTCAATGGCGTGCGCCTCGAGCACCAACCCGCACTCGGAGCACACCGTGTCGCCAGCCGAGTGGTCAAACACCACCTCCGTGCTCCGCTTGCAATCCGGGCAAAAAGCGTCCGCCATCAAAATGCGGCAATCTTCATCTCTCTCTCTCTCCCCCGCTGCTTCCTCCGGAACTACTCTAGTCCTCCTCAGCGCTGCTTCTTAAATCGGCTTAAACCGGCTCAAAATTATAAATTATAAGCCAGCCCACAGAATTGCCAACCCTATTTGTACGGCAATTTCCCAAATCGCATAGCTACTTATATGCAATTGATGCCTATCACGCAGTTGATCTTGAAATTGTGTCTCACGTGTGTTCATTTTCTATTCTGCCCTTTCCAAAAATCGCGTCCGTGATCGCGTGATCGTCGGAAGCAGGAATGATTTAAATAGCAGTCCAAGCATTGCATCTAACCGAACCACTCGTGTATTTTTCACATAAAAAATTCCTGACTTTACCTCGCTCCTGCTCCATTAGCGAAACCGAAAACCCTAATTTCCACCTGCGAAATCGACCTAAATCCTAACTTTTACTTCATCGGTCAGACTCCATTCAGTGTTCACCGACGCTTTCACGAGCTTTGCTCATGCCTCGTCGACGAAACCGAGAACGATAGTTCTCGGCACTTCATCGGTGGCCGCGTGATCTTCCTTTGGTACAACAATTTCATCCCTTCAACTGGCGTTTGTTCCCCAGGAGAATCAAGTTCGAGTGAAGGTTGACCAAGGCTACAGGATCACTAATCTTCAAAATATCAAAAAATCTAGCATATTCAATATACTCTTTGGCGGCGCATTAAGGTCTGCATAACCAAAGTTTATAACATTTCACGGTGTAAATATTGACGCCGACTTCTTTTATGCATCGCCAAAGGACGTCGCTAAAGGTGGTCATTTCGCAATATTAATATTATTGGCGATGCCTTCTATTACATGTTGCCAAAAGGTTTTAACATGTCACGACGCACGAAATGCGAGGCCAAAAGGTTGTATTTTTTATTTAACATGTCACCTTTGGTTATGACAAAGGTCACTTTCTTTGAGAAGACATGAGCGTGGTTCAGAGCAGATCGGCAGGTCATCCAATGGTCCAAAATTTTTGAATTAGGGATGGTCCAGGGATTCACGGACCAGAGGATCCGATCTAGGTTCAGAGTTGTCTTTTTTGGATGATTGTCATCCCAATAGGAGCAAGTGTAAAATAGAAAATGAACTTAGCGAGGTAACATGATTTGGACAATCCCAAAACGACTTATGTGATTTGGATAAATCGCATAACCAACTATGCAGTTTGAAAATTCACCCAAATTTATGTGATAAAATTTATTAAAGTAACAACATTAATAATCCCTAAAAACCATGAAAGAATTCATATTTTTTTTTCCTAAATAAAATAAAATAAAATTATAAAAGTACCTCAATCTATACTTTCTCTACCACATTTAAAAGAATTATCAAATGAACATCTTATCATAATTTTTATTTCAAAAATATTCTTATTGATGCAATAGACTTCGAGAGTTTTGATATTTATTTGACAATATGTTGAGTCTAGTCAGGTCAAGGTTGATTGGATGACTAGTAAGGGTACCGAGTGGCAAGCTATGGTTAGGCAAGGGAAGTCCTAATCGCTCTAGGCAAGGAAAATCTTGGTAGATGGTGGAAACCCGGTAGGAAGGATTTGATAGGTCTGGAGGACCCGATATCAAATCCCTGGCAAGTCGATCCGATGATGAGTCCTGGTGAGTGAAGCCAGATGGGAAAAACCCTAGGAGGTGGTAACCTTAGATCCTAGTAAGTGAAGATGAGTAGTAAAAACTCTAGGGGGAAGTAACATTAGGTAACGAGAAATCTTGGAATAGAGTGAACTACAAGCAAAGTCGACCGGACCAGTGGATCTTGGTAAGCTTAAATTTAGTTTTACAACAATCTTTTGTATTACTATCATTTTTGTTGGCTAATTTAGTATGGTAGAAAAAGTCTTAGTGGATAAGACGATCAGACACTGATCAATAAAGTCTAAACAGGTCCGGAAGACTAAATGTTTAGCAGGTAGGTTGAGGTAAGCAACTGGAATGAAGCGACGGTGACGATGTGTCCCGGAAAGGGATAAACTCTAGGTCACTAATCCAACTGAAGAAACTGGAGGTTTTTAAGTTGAGATTAAGACAGGAGATAAAGACAAGTCATACTGTCTTTTCCTATTCATACATTATTATTCTATTCTAACTCTGTTTTACAGGGTAATTGTTTTTAATGTGTACTAACACTGTTTTGCAAAAAATTAGTGTTCCGTCGATGGAACAAGGTGTTCAGTCAATGGAATGAAGAAAGATCAGAGCAGTAAGATTTAATTAGAGCACTTAAGCAATTTTAGGTTCAGTCGAGGGATTAGCTGATTTTAAGAATTGAATGAGATTCGAATCCGAGCGGAGAAGGTAAAAGTTGTTTAGTTGATGGAACATAGTTGATCCATCGACGGAACAGCAAAATCACTAGGATCAGACGGATTGGATCTCATCAAATAAGGAATGAACTGTGGTTCCATCGATGGATAAATGAATCAGTCGACGGATCAGTTCAGTTGACGAAACAACTTATCAATCGACGGAACGAGACTTATAAAAGAAGTCCTCGAGCTCTGAGCCAGAACAACTCTTCTGTGCAATCCTCTGTGTTATCCTGTTCATATCTTTGCTCTTATGCGCTTCAACTTCACGTGCAAGCTACTGCACTAAGAAGTGCTGACGAGCTTCATCTTCTATTCTTTGTAGTATATTTTATTGTAGCTTGCATTATTTCAATTACAAGAAGATAGTAGTCTGCTTCATTATACGAATTGCTTCTTTCCAAAGATTTTGGAAAGAAGGATTATAGTGATTGCCCAACCATGCGATCAAGGATCGCGGATCTTAATGTAAGAGTCATCACAAGCTCCGAACCAAGTAGTCAAACTTATCCTTTCTATTGTTTTCCGCTGCTTACTTTGATTCACCCCCTCCTATATCGCATTCCACGATCCTTCAATTCTTACTTTTAATATTACAGTAGATAATTGTTACAACATGTAGCAATTACAATATGATAGTATAAGTCCCCAGGGCGTAGCACAGACGATAGACACGTGATATTTTTGATGTAATGGGGGTCGATTCCCAAAAATTGACGACCTACATGGCTTACCCCACCATGCGTCTCCTGCTTGTATACATCTATATATTTACCTCCCTCTGTATCAATGGGTTTGGAACTAGGGGGGCCGCTAAGGTAGCGGATCTATTTTTTACAATATGATAACATAATATTTTAGTTTAATCAAAATTATTATATACAAACACTTTTATATCAAAATATTATTTACTAATTTATTCAAAATTATTTAAATTTAAATTATTTTAATTTGATTAAAATATTTTTAACAGGTATTTAGTAGCTACTACACTCCTGTAACAATTAATACAATACTATTAGGTAGTGTTTGGTAGGGGTGATAGGATTAGGATTATATTTTTTTATCCGTTTTAATATCTCGTTTGGTATGATTGATTAGAGATATGATTAATAATACCTCGTTTGGTATGAGTGATTAGAGATAGGATTAAGGCTGATTAGGGGTAGGATTAATAATCCCTTGGTGCGAGGAGGGATTATTAATCATACAATTTATCCTATCCTCCCTAACTGATTTAATCCCTATCACCCCTACCAAACGGGGCCTAAATAGAAACCCAGAGCAGTCCACATTGACACAGACAACATTGGCACAACTCCCTTCATAGAACTAGATCATAACATTATGATTAGATTAGAGGATAAGTTCACCAGTGGAATTTCCTTTTCATGAAGTTAAACTATGATTAATAGGAGAAGGATATCATTATTTTACTGAGAAGTTGAATAACTAAGAAGAACAAGGTAAATGACCAAATCGGAATCTACACACCTTTCCAGTTTAAACAGATGAAAGAACACTATCATAGGCCATTAAGTAAACAGGAAGAATAATAATTATGGATAAATTAGTTTGTACAATTAAAATAAATGAAACCTTCATATCATATAAAAATGTAGAAATTGTGAAAATTGATGGCCGTCAACTAATAAAATAAAACCTAATGAACAAATTGTGAACTGTATCGAAGTTAAATAAGGGTAATCATCCATAAAAAACCTCAAAATTCTACAAAGAAGCAATTTTTTCTTACACCAGATCCACGTCCAAATCAAATGGGACATCTATGTAATGACAAGTTATTGTCTACAACTATCTCTTCCATTACATATGTTACATAGATTCAAGTACGAGTATCTGACATGGAGGTGAATACAAACATCCAACACAGCTATTTCTGAAGTGTTTTACATGCGATCAATAGGGATATTACATGTTCATATGGAGTGTCGGAGTAGTGAGGTTCTACAAAGATACAAAAGGGGTGGATGAAGAGTCCAAATATCATAGCTTATCACGTATCAACATAATGAATGGATGGCGCACCCTAAAGGATATGTCACTTTACACACTTCCTTTTTATATCTAGACAAAGTTATTTATTCTATTCCAAAGTTTTCTTTCCTGTGAACATAATATCTAATCGCAGTTATTAAATACTTACCTTTCACCTTACTAGATCAACAGAAAGCTATGATGGTGGAGATCCTGAATCTAAGAGCGTGCTGCCTTGATGGGTGACTTTATCCTTCATCTTTCTCTCAATACTAGAGTCATCCATTATCAGTGGCAATGCTATGTCAGTTTACCCATAATAAAAAGAGTTTGTAAATCTTTAACTTCACTACCAAGCTTCATTATGAACTTGATAAACAGTGTCATATCTTTTCCTTCTAGTAATTTGAATTAGAGCTTTTCTCTGCTTGATCTTGTCCATTCTGACATTTGAGATCTCAATTATGATTCGAATAATAATGGTTTTCCTTATTTTAGAAATTTCATTGATAATTACTTAAAAAATGGCCAGGTCTACTTACTCAAAGCTCGTTCAGAGATTCTTGATGTATGTAAAGACATTTTGAAACAGAGATAAAGCTTCCTCTTCTATGTAAATCATGTGCATTGATAAATACACTTGAGTATATGCCATCTTTCTTTCATGATCTTGTGCTTCCCAAGGATCATCCACTATGGTTGATACCTCTCAACAAACATGATCATCAAATGGAACATTCATCATCTTCTCAAGTTGCATACATTAATATTTTGTATGCATGTGCTCAAAACTTTTGAGAGATGCTATTTCTGCCCCATCTTATTCATCCAGTTCTCCTTTTGTAATTAATGGCAAAATTATTTTTTCCCCCATCTTTACTCATGAGTTTACTTTCCATTTACCATAGTCAATCTTTTGTTGATTACGTTCATGCTCTTTGCTATACTTTGAGTATTCAGGAATTCAAGGATTATCATTGCTATGAATAAATGTATTATTGTTCGTATACCTCCACAAGTGCCGTATTCTTTGAGACTAAGCTATTTTGTGGGCTCTTCCTAATTGTTGTCTCCAACTGTATTGCTTATTCCACTAGCTGCCTCCAGCATCACTAGAGTTGTCCACTAGCTCCCCTCTGCAATAGATGCATTCTCCACATAGTGAATGCCATTAGATCTCAGCCTCCATGGCTTCTTTATCTCCAGACCAATTTCCGCTACTATTTCTATCATTAGACAGATTTACTAACTGTTATTAAATCAAGTTACAAGCAAGGATGAGTGCAGCTCCACTGTGCATCTCATTGCACATTGTTTCTTCTTTCATATCAAATGCAGTTTTTTCTCAGCAAAGCAGTCTATCACTCTAAGTAGTAGTTCATTGGTCGCACCCTTGATCATTAGGACTTAGGAGTCCTTCCTAATTGAGTTCTCAAAAGTAATCCAAAGTATACCATTAACAGAGTCCAGAAAGGACAGAATGAAAGTTGTATATACTTGAAATCCCTTGATTTCACTTCACTTTCAGTCAAGTGGAGCTAGAAGAGATTCCATTAGAGGGTAACAAGATTCAATAATGCACCAACAATGAAAGATCTCTTCTCAAGGTCTGATGTTTCCAAGAAAAAGTCCCATCCTTCAATAGTTTGATTAAGTCAACCAGGCTAGATCATATGTACTGGAAGTTACAGATCTCTTTCCTCTATTAGTAGGCATCTGTTGTGTTGGAGCTTCTTCATAAGCCAAAGACCTCTCTAAATGCCTCACAGTACAAGAGGCGAATATATTGACTTCTATCATATCTTCATTCAGCTTGTCATGTCTTTGCCCTATGTGATGCTTTCCAGCTCATACAAAGATGTTATTAATGATTATCAGTGAAGGCATGTCATGGAGGAGCAGTACACCCTTCCCACACATGGCAGTTATCTGCATGTCTTAAAAATTTTACATATTTCATAATTCACATGGTTGTGCATGGAATGATATAGAAGGCATGTTGCCTGAGATATAAACTATGCAAAGTTCAATAAGGCGATCTAGAGCCTCAAAGTAGAGTCCACAAGCATGATTTGAAAAACCTTAGATAGTAAAAGTTAAGTAGCATCTTATGGGTCTCTTCAATAATTGTATCTTCAAAAGATAGATAAGTGTTATATACCAAGGTTTAAGGATCGCAAATTGTGTTCAATTTACACTTAGGTTGTATTGGCTGGAGGTTGATTGGAGTTTGCTTTGGGCTCGAGTCAAACTCAATTGGAACTCAAATTGGACGTTTTGGCTGAGCCAATGGTGAAACAAGCCGAACTAGTTCGGTTTAGTTAGGTCGATAATATATTGGGGTGTCAAAAATGAACCCAACCCGCCAATCCGACCCAAATCGACCGAAAAATATCGGGTTGGGGGTTTTCGGATTCGGATTGGGTTTGGGGGGTTTTTGGATTGTGTTAGATCGGGTCGGATTCGGGTTGACCTAAAATTAGGAATTAGTGATTTATTTTTTTGTTAAATCAAATTTTATTTTGAAAATTAAGATGCTTTTATGGGTTAGTATAATAATGATAAAGTATTGAGATAAAAGTGAAGAATTATATGGAAAATAGCTAAAAAAAATATATTTTTAATCAGGTTATCCGGGTTCGGGTGTAGGGTTTTTGGGTTGTGTTCGGGTTGGAATTTTTCTTTTTTAAATTCTAGCTTCAATCCGACTCGAACCCACCCAAATTGACACCCTTATTAACATATGATTTATTCAATCCCCTAACTCTCCCTCCATTTTCCATGTACATCACCTTCTCCGTTCTCAGCCCCTACCTCCTCGCATGGACATCCACATTTCGAATCTCGCCACTGTCATCCATCAGAATCGTATAACCGCACCTACTTGTTGCCACTCACCTTTTTGTCACCACCTATGTGCAATTGTGCCACCTTCACATGTCACCATGCAACACTCAACTAGCGATTGGAACTTAAACTTCTCTCTACTATTTAAGCAGCAGTCACCCTAACCTCTCACTTCTTTTGTGTGTGTGTGGAGCGACAACCCCCAACACTTCCTTTTCCCCATAAAGCAGTTGTTGCACCTCTTTTATCAACACCTCTTTTATTGTTGATAACCAACTCTTGTCCTTCTCTACTTTCTTGTATGTGATGACAATAGCCACATCCCTCTTCTTCTTGTGTGTGTCTAATCAATAGCCCACTCTAGTCCATTCTCCTCTATGCATGAGCAACAAAATACCTAGGGTTGTAAATGAACTAGATGTTCATGAAAAAGCTTAGTTTTCAGTTCGATAAAGTTGGATAAAGTTTGTTTATGTTCGTTCAATAGTAAAAAAGTATATAAAATATGCATGTTTGAACACTAGCAAGTTTTGTTCATTAACGTTCATGAACTAAGTTTATGAATAATTTATAAATAAACTTATTTATTAATTGTGTAAATTTTAATTGTAAATTTATATCTTTATTTTTTTATTCAAGCACATAAAAAATATAATAATTTATAAATTTTTAACCTAATTCATAAGTAAAACAAGCTGTTAGTTGAGCTCAATAAAAAGCTCCAGCTCAACTTGAGCTTGATAAGATTTTTAATAGCAAAGTTAGAACGAGCTTAATAAGTAAATAAACAAGCTTGAACGCAACTAAACTCAATTCGTCTCGTTTACACCCCTGAAAATACAGAGCCCCTAATTCTCTTCTCTCATGTCACAATTGTGCGGCCAACATCAGTATTGTATTTTATAGCAGTAGCTTTGTTGTTCCAGTTGTAGCGTCAATGCATTCTTCATCAGTTTTTTCTTTTCCAGCAGCCTCTGAGTAGGGATTGTATGCTGCATCATGGAGGTGTTCTTTCACCTACAATGATATATTTGGCATTGATTCAATGAACAGAGCCTGTATTTTTAGGTTCACCTTCTCTTTTCCTTGAAACTGACAGATTTGCAAGATGAGGTTACTAAACGGATAGGGAATGCTAAATTTAACAAATTGTGCAGAGGTGCGTAAGAGAAGAATTGGTGGTTATAAACCCATTCTGTGGAATGAACCCTTCTGCTTTCCTCATATAATCTTGGTGGCTATACTCTACCTTTGTTCGTTTTACCCATATCTAGCTTGCCTTTCCTTATTGACTCTCCCTTGCTTACCAAGCCACGAGAAGAGGAGTTCTGATCTTTGGTGTGTTGTGGTCTATTTTTGCTAGGAGGTTTGCTTTAGAGACAATTAAACAATTTTTATGAGATTTTTGGCTTTCCTTGATCCTTCTTCTTATCCTATTTTACTTAACATAGTTCAAGCAATATATTTGTTCTGATATTCATGTTTCACTTTTGTTTTTTGTTCTAGGAAGAAATTGTCTATTGCCTATATATAGTTTGAGCATTTACTTAACAAATTTTTGTAGTGTGATCTAGTAAATGCAGTTAATATTAGCATATTTCTTGTAATTTGGATTATAGTTGTCTGGTTCTCTTCTCAGATGTAATCTATCACTTATCTACACAACCTTTAACACATTACCATTCCATCCTTGCCAACTTCATAATCTTGGGCATTTTAGTTTGAAGAGAATCAAGAGAATATTTTTCCTCGTTTGATGATCATG
The DNA here is from genome assembly GCA_037177415.1 of Kaempferia rotunda. NCBI lineage: Eukaryota > Viridiplantae > Streptophyta > Magnoliopsida > Zingiberales > Zingiberaceae > Kaempferia > Kaempferia rotunda. The sequence continues at coordinate 421,179 of JBAMIB010000125.1, read as the reverse complement.
CCAACATGTATCTTTATCATGTACTAGTGTTAACTTATTTAAAGATCAATCCAAAGCATCACATCTTTATGCAATAGTATTATGATACAGAACAAAGTGATGTATTTAGTAAGGTATTTAATCTTGAGTACAATGCCAGAAATCTATATAAGGCAAGAATCCTCTTATAAATACAATACTTTTCTATCTCAATCATTTTTGTTGTATGCAAACTCAGTGTTCTATGATCGTATTAGACATATTCAAGATGATTGCAAAAGGCACATAGTTTATGTTCAAGAAAATCAGCCTTGTCACATTGCGCACCTCTTTTGAAGACCAAATTGTTGATATGTTAACTGATCCACTTGGTGGAACTAGATTTTCTGCTGTGTGACAAGTTGAGCATCAATACACTTTAGTCCTACATTGCCCAATCGACTAGGAGTTGTTGTAGTCGGAAAGTATATCTTATTTATATAAGGCACGTTATTCTAATCAGACACCAATCAGATTGCATCTTACTTCAATGTACAGGTGAGATCACAGCAAAACATCTTAAGCTATAGTTGATAAACAAACAGTGTGTCCACGTTTTGATAGCCAAGAAAACTCATTTGTCTCTAAAGGAAATCAAAAGGAAAAGAAAAGACCATTTGAAATACCTGCAAAAATATGGGGGAAGAGTTATTTGATGTCTGACCATGACTTGTATTACTAGCTGATGATGTGAACCCTGAACCTGAAGGAATTCTTAATGGTGATGATGATAAGCTTCCAACAGAAGATTGCCTGGTTAACTCAGGCATGCTGTTATTTCCAGATAATGTTGGAAATCCCATGCGATCTGCAAATGGATGTCCAAATGCAAGCCAATCCTTTTCCACAAGTGCCTGGTGAACAACAAAGAAAAGTTTAAGCTCACAAATCTCATGGTAAACATTCTGACTTCAAGCATTAGCCAATGAAAAACACTACACCTGATATAGATACATGGAAAAAGATGGGAGGATTTTAATTGGCTCATATCTCAGTATGAAACACTAAATCTGATTTATGGATAATTGCTAACAGATTAGGCCCATAACAAGGAAGTACAAAAGCAAATTCAACTAGGAAAGGCATCTTATCCACTAAAAAGCAAGCCAATGCATGAAGCAAGATAGCTCATCTGAATTTCAATGCCAAAGAATAACAGGATCATGTTCCCAATAAATTTGACATGGCAACATTGGGTGCAAATAAGAAAGCTTATTGTTTTTGAAACACACATAATGAAATGGAAATGGAAATTCTTAACCCCCCAAAAAAAATTGTTTAAAGATTCAAGCATGCAATAGGAAAGAATGACTACACAATGATGAAGCCCACAAGGAAAGGAAATTGTAGATTACTAAACAAGCCCTCATAGGGATGGTAACTAACAATTCATACCTGGAAACCTTCGAAGGTCCGATAATAGGGGTCGAGCAATATGCTAGCAAGTGAGACCAGTTGAGTTGTTCGATCCCATCCATCACTAAAAAATACATCATTGGGATATTAATACCAAAAAATAAAGATAACAACAACAAAAAAAGATTGCATTTCCTTTTCAGCCAAGGAACCCAGATTGTGGGAAATGACTAGTGCTTTATTGTTCAAAATTATTTTCTAAAGTTCCAAATATAACAAATTTGGTTAAACATGACTTTTGATCAAACATGGCTTTTAGCTACTGACATCCAAAAGATACACATAATGTTCACGGACCAATGTTTAAACAAAACTAACAGAATCTAACTGGTAATATATAGCTAAGGTCAGAAAATACCGCTAATAATGTGAACTCAGAAGAGGTTTAATTATTATTATCATACAATAAGGCATGCATTTATAATAAGTCCAGCTGGACCACAGAAACTGGATTACCTAAGAGCATTCAAATGCTATGAATTTACTAAAATCTGCTGTAGCTATCCAACTTAGATAGGTTCTACCAAGGACAATGACTAATTCTAATTTCGATTCACCTTCATACCCCATCAACTTTAAGTTTACTAAAATTCAAACAAATTCATAGATGGAAGCATGTTATGGCGTTTTGGATCTACGAAATCAATCACACACCAATCCGACAAACCACAATTGTATCACTTGAAATAAAGAAGGGGAGGAAGTCCATACATCCCCTCTTAGATGGATTTGGCTCCCCTTTGCTGAAGTACGATACAAAAATATTCAGAAAAATTTGGATAATAAAGCTAAAATTAGATTTACAATATCAAACAAAGACAAAAGATAACTTTCAAAATCATAAATCATGAAAAACAAAGTCAAAGTTAGAACTGAGATAAAAACCTGCAATGCACAAGAACTGATGCAGATTCCAGTGCAATGCATGCAGCAATCCAAGCAGAGCTAGCCAGAACACTTTGTACATGGATTAACCAACCACTATCGCCAAGGGTGGAAACAGATGCTGACATACTACTTAGGTTGCCACCGCCCCAAGTAGAACCTCCATTTCTCTACATTATAAGATACAGATTAGATAAACAATACTTAAGCAAAAATCATTAACACATATAAGAACAGAAAGTAAAAGCTTGAGATGCAAGACTAAGTGGTCACAGTGCAATATCTGATAGCTTATATGGTAACATATATCAAGGATTAATTATGACAGCACATATGGCAACATATATCAAGGATTAATTATGACAGCATATATGACAATATATATCATGATAGCATATATGGTAACATATATCAAGGATTAATTATGACAGCTCATATGGCAACATATATCAAGGA
>JBAMIB010000125.1:399935-412487 GCA_037177415.1 Kaempferia rotunda | reverse complement strand
TAAGAAAAAAAATTAAGATATTTTGCAACATCTAGAAGATGTCCGAAAGAAGAAAGATAGCAGAATTATTGGAAGTGACCCATCAAAGAAACATAAATCATAGAGTAAGAATTGAGAGTTCTGAACTACGTAAGATTACATAACTAATTTATATTGAATCACAATTGTAGATTTTGTGAATTTGTTTGGACTAGAGATTCTCTTGCGCATGTACGCTCGCAAGGAAGTTTAAATTCAGGGTCTAGATTGCACCAAACACGATTGGTGCACAATTGACTGGTGTGTAAGTGTGACTTACTTGAGTAAATGTCAAATCAACCAGGGTAATGGCTAACCTGAAATGGTCTTATGTTAGCTAGTTAAGATAATAAATGGCAGAGTGAATCAATAGGGTTAATGGATACTAAAATTTTAAGCATATAAAAGGGGGCTCCTTCCTTAGCCAAAAGAATAACAAAAGAGAAGAATAGACCATCCAACAAATAACTCCTTCCCCCCATATTCTCCACCTTCTTACCCGATAACCCTGTTTTCAGCCACAACTCTTCTTTTGCTCTCTTAGTGATAACATTCAAGTACATTCAATTTGTCACAAGTAATTAGTGCTTAATTGCTAACTTGATTGAGTCGTTGTATCTTAGAAAACAAACATCCATATGAACATCTAAGCACTGTTGGAGAGAGGACGAATTTATTTTAAGAAAATTGTGTTTAACACAGGAGTGCTCAGCACAGCTCCCCGCTTAGCAACCTTGCCTCCTAGTCTAATAACCCTACTTCCTTCCAAGAAGCCTAGCCTGCTTAGCATCCTTGACTTCCAACCTAACATCCTTGCTTCCTACATGGTAGCCTAGTTTGCTCAACAACCTTTGGCTCCTAGCTCATTAACCTTGCCTCCTAGATTGATAATCATGCTTCCTTCTTAGAGATTGACTTGCTTGTCAACCCTATCTCCCATCGAGACAACCTTGCTCCCTGTTTGACTTCTCTACTCAGTGTTTGGATCAAATAATTTATATATCTCTATAATAATATAATATTGTCAATTTTGAGCCTAAATCCTCATGGTTTTATTTTTTAGTTTTATTAAAAAAAACCTTATACCAATAGAGATATCTTCTTCTTTTAAACCCATGATCTTTTCCATATATTTTCAATGTGAAACTTTATTTGCAACCTTGCAATTTCAATAATTCCCCCTCAAAAGAAGGACCACAAACCCTCTCTCAAGCTAAAAGTCTATCTATTTGATGTCTGATCCTTGACCCATCAGGTCTTCATACCTTTTGATCCAACTGACCTATTAATATTTTCTTGCCCCTAAGTCTAACTTATTTACTATGTCTTCCCACCCCTCGGACCATTCGACCTACTATGACTTTCTTACATAGCCGCAACTATGACTTTTCTGCCTGGTTGTCCATCAAGACTTTGTGCATAGTGTATGGTCCTCTTGATCTGAACATAGAAGCTCCCACCTCCTTTGTTTGATGTCAATATTCTACTTACATGGCTCGTTTGAACCATGACTCTTGTGCACAATCGATGATTAGTCATTTAGGCAGTACGTGCTCTGATACCAATTGTTAGTGCCAAAAAATTAAGATATTTCTATAATAATATGATATTGTCAACTTTGAGTTTAAGTCATCATGGATTTATTTTTGGCTTCTACCGAAAAGGTTTCGTACCAATAGAGATATTTTTATTTTTTTAACTCATGATTTTTTTCATGTATTTCTAATATGAAATTTTGTTTACAATCTTGCAACCCAACACTTCCTCACCTGACTGGACTTAGCCAGGTGTTTAGTCCCTAGCAAGTCTTTCAGCCCTGCACATTTGGTAAATGGATTAGAACACACAACATATAACTTTAACCTTTTTATCATATTTCAAAATCTGAGTTTGATTATCAGTACTAATTACACCAATAAGATCGTTGGCAGACATTAAGATATTTAGTGCATTGTATATGGCATAGAGAATGTGCTTCCTTTTCAACGAGCAGGGCAACATTTAGTTATGATGAAATGACTTCCTTTAATTTTGTATTCATTTGCATCTTATGAAAGAGATTACGAGGATATATCACAAATATCTTTTTGTCATGTTTTATGGAGTAAGTCTCGGGATATTATAAATGCAATGAAACTTGTATTATCTACTACAAATTTACTTCAATAGATGAGGGATAACAAATGGGATGATTTGTTTGTAAAAGGAAAGTCTTTTGTGAAATTCAACATATTGACATTCCTGATTTCAGTATTTTGTATATTAATATACGACATTGAGTCGATCCTTGTATTAGGCAGCCATTTTTTATGCTTCAATAGATTGACACTTGCAATAAATTAATGGACGCTGTAGTGATGATGTTATGAAATTTCATAGTAATGCCTTAAATGCTTAAAATGTAGTGGAGTCTTTTAGAATTGTGGATATATGTAAATTAGTTAAAATGTTTTATACCAAGATTTACAATAGATGAAAAAGAGCAATTAGAGATTCAATTGAAGCATCACTAGTATAATGTAGTAAAAGAGTCTGACTATACAATTTTTTTTAACCATTTAAGAGTTATATCCATGATCGGTGAAGACTAATAAACTTGTTACATACAACCTCACTTTTAGAGTGATCATCTTATTCTTACTCTTTTGGTTTTCATTGTTACTATAGAACGATCATTTTCTATGATGAATATCGTGAAAATAGGGCTTCAGAGCAAAATAGAGGATGCTTTTCTTTCAAACACGTTAATGATATATATTGAGAGAGAAATTATTACAAATGTGAGTAAAATAACTATCATGTTAAAGACTTAAAAAATTTAAAAGAACATCAAATTCTTTTTCATTAAAGAATTATATTTGATACTTAATTAAATATATATGGTAAGAAATTTTTAGCTTTCCTCTTTTAGTAATATGCTAATATTAATTTTGAGTATTTTATTTATTTTTTTAATTATTATATTTTTATTATTAAAAGTTATACACAATATATAATAATTACTTTTGTTATAATATGCAACCCTAAATCTAAAATTTTAGATCTGCCTTTCGAATATAAATTTTACTTTTGACGACATACTTTTAATTAATGATTGGATCCGACACCAAGAGATACTAGGTGAATTTACTATTCAATATATATTATAAATTATCCATATAGTAAATTTGCTAAGTGAGGTAAAATAATGGAGCACTAGCAAGATCTTCATATGATTTATTACAATATATATACAAATATTAAACTCTATCATAGAACATGTAATGATTCAAGTTGATTGTGCTAGTTTTGATTAATCTAAAGTATCAACCAAAAGAAAAAAAAAATTCAATGCCCTCATGACAATGATATAGTAGTTAGACTCTTCAAATAGTTAATTAGATATCTAAGAATTGAATCCCAACTACAATACAATGTAGGGATTTTCCTTCAATGAGATGACAACTTTTTGAATGCTGACCGTTTAAGTGAGTCTCTATGAGCGTTTCTTGATTTACTTGATGGTCAATGAAAATTTTTTATAGGGTCAGACCAATCATCTTTAAAATTAATATGTTTGAATATCTATATTATATAAAAAAAATCAAGTTGATTAATTAAAACTGTTAATGTAGAACAATTAAATCCTTAATTATTTATATTTAAAATCTATATGTACCATGTGCAATATTATTCATATTGTTTGAATTCCCTAATTTACTCCTTCCTACTAATGTGGGACAATTGTGAGGGAGGATGAATTTCACATAATATTATTCAAATTATTCCACATGAATGTGGTAGTTGTCCTGTGAGCCATGTGATGTTAGAGAGCCATTCACTAATCCTTTTTAGGGGGCTTGGAGTGAGTCACCGCTTGACGCTTATGCACCCTTTTCTTAGTTTTCGCCAAATCACATTATAATTGGGTATCTTACCTCTCGGGCGGTAAAGTACTAAGTTTTCCTACTGCTCGAGCGGTAAAGTACCAAGTCACCGATTGTTCAAATTACGTGATTAGCTTGATACGTTACAATGACTTACGTGACCTACATTTGATGCCTAACGCTGCTTATATTAATTGTTTTGGACTCATGGATATGTGAGCAAGGGGAACATATAGAAAAGCTAAATTAATAGCAATGTGGATTTACTATGTCCCTATCAATTATAACTTCAATAAGAGTAGGAAGGAGACGAAAGATCTCGTGTAATTAATGAGCCAATAATAAGTTCATTAATTTCTTGTAATAAATATAATCTCATTAAGGAGGAAGAGGAAAAGTTCAATGGAAAGATGTATAAAAGGGCAATAATGAGTAGGAGATGGATGATTTCCCTTTTTCTATAATGAGATTAACCTTAGCATCCTTCAGTTGAAGGGGATTTCTACTCTGTACGTTGACGAGTCTTCCTGAAAACCTGATCAGATAAAAAAAATTCCGTCGATGAATTTTCATAGATTGAAAATGTTGAAGATTTTCAGTATCAACCTTGTTAAGTATATGTCTCTATATATAACAATAATAATAATAAACCCACTATTTTCTCAAAAATAAGATCCAAACCGTTGTTTCATGATCGAACGGTGGGAGCCGCCAATTTAGAATGAGACGACGAGACACCTCATTTCGTGTTAAAGAGCCAGCTAAGCTCGGAGTTCAACTCGAGACACCTTTCACCATCTCCAGACGCCTATCGTCCTCCGATCTCTTCCCCACGTGGATAACCGATAGGTTCTACAGCCGGAGCCACGGTAGCTGTCTGAGACCAAGTAGCCGATCCGAATCCGCCATTAATAATTGCTTGGAACCAAATTGACGACCTTGGCCTGCTCCGTGCTTCTTCCTCTCCGCGTTCTCCTGCTTGTCCTCCTGCTGTTGGACGATATTGGATCGAGAGCTTCTCTGCAACTGGTAACATTTTTAACTAACTTTCTTCTTTCCTCTCTCTCGAATCCCTTGGCGGAGCACCTAACCCGGAGACAGAATTGATCCGTTTTGTACGCACAAAAAATATTACAGAAGAGGGAATTCAAGGTGCGACAAAAGAATCAATCTTCCAGTATCTGCTCATGATTCCGAGATTTCTGCGTGTACCTTGATTGAAATTTTTGATACCGTGAAAGTATTGATCGAGGAAGATAGGGAAAGAGTGGATTGTGGGGGAAAGTGAAGGAATGGGATTCTCGACGGACAATCTGAAAGGCTTCACTTTGGCGCTGCTGTCTAGTGGATTCATTGGTGCCAGTTTCATCATCAAGAAGAAGGGCCTTAGAAAGGCGGCGGCTGCTTCTGGAGTGCGAGCAGGTTAGCTCCTTCTTCCGCGTCTTCATCTTGCTGTTGATGTTTGTCACATTAAATCTCTTAGTAGATTTTATTTACCAAGGCATGGCCTTCTGTTTGATCTATCTTGAATTATTGGGTTATATGCTTCTAACCCACAGGAGTTGGTGGACATGCTTACCTTTGGGAGCCCCTGTGGTGGACTGGTATGATCACAAGTAAGCTAGTCTCCTTTCCACTTCTATTCTATACTTGTAAAATTGATGGAGCGACCTGTTTGGTTAGACTGATGCAGTTCAATCAGACCAATGATTGGTCCAGGGGTCTAAAATGCAGAAATCAAGTATGAGCATAAGCATGGGTCATGCTACTAGTGACTCATACATAACAACAACAATCAAGCCTTATCCCACTCTTGTTTTATTTTTGCTAACAAAGTTTTTTTTATTCCTCTTTCTCGTTTGATATGCGTGTTTGTTATAGTTTCACATCGTCTAACTAGAACATATATTGGTCATCTAATTACATGCCTGTACCATCTTAAACGTGTCTCTCGAAATTTTCCCTTGTGCAACGAGTGACACATGCATAAAATTAATTGAACAATAAATATGCTGACAAGAGATGCCAAAAAAATATCTCATTGGAAGTGGAAGAATTAAAAACCAAGAAGGGAACCTGTTGACTGTGGTAATTGATAAAGGGTTGGTGCAGGAAGGTAAAGTTATTGATGAACTACGAGCTTCACATTTTTAAATTACTAGAGTGTTAGCTGCTGCTGGTCTAATGCCACGAGGATGACAAACAATCATCGAATTCAGTAGTTACAGGGAAGAAGACAATCCTCTAGGTGCCATAGAAAACAAGAACCAAAGGAGAACAAAATTGCTTCCCATAATCTTAGTACTCAAACATCTTCCACAAACACCATCTGTATAGGTTTAGCAGTCAACTGAATAATTTAATTAAGTGATTGTAACAAAAACTAGTACAACAATTCAAATGAAAAGAAAAATAAATATAGCCTTGTTTTCTCTGAATAGATTGTTTGGGATTGATTACCGGAATCAATTGGCAATGTTGATTGATTATGAAGATGAACATTTCGATGCATATTGATTGTTAGATTGATAGTTATATGGACGTGCTCAAGATTGGTAAATCGCAACCCTTTGCAACCATTTATACCATTTTTCCTAAATAGGGAACACTCAAATTGAATTTTTTTTCTTCGTTTTGGTGGATGCCAATTCTATTCATTTTTTCATTTTTTTTTGAGTAAAAACACTTTCATCTTAGGAAGTTAGATACAACTTGTATCCTCTATTTTTGATTTCTGAAAAATGACATATGTTTTTATGTTGATTATAGATTTTATTTCCATGAAGATGCTATTGTGACTGTAAGTAAAGTAATATGTTTAGTTGACTAAAGAAACAATTTCTGATTCTCAGTGATTGTTGGAGAGGTGGCCAATTTTGTAGCTTATGCATTTGCCCCAGCTGTTCTTGTCACTCCTTTGGGTGCTTTAAGTATAATTGTTAGGTAACTTACTCTTCATATCTATGGAGTTGATGAGGTGTGGATCGACATTTTGTTGCTGCTATGGTGTTGATAGCACTTCACTTGTGCTTGTAGTGCTGTTCTTGCTCACTTCATTTTGAAAGAGAAATTGCATGCACTTGGAATTTTGGGCTGCATTATGTGTATTGTTGGTTCGGTGGTTATTGTTATTCATGCGCCACAAGAGAGAGCAATCACCTCTGTCCAGCAGATATGGCATATGGCAACTCAAACAGGTAAACTTGCTTACTGAATTTCTACAGTCTCAGGAAATTGTTTGAATATCTAGATATTCATTGCTATATTTGGTTATTTTTCAGCATTCTTGTTGTACGTAGCTTCAGTCATCGTAATAGTCTTCGTTCTTATTTTCCATTTTGCTCCACTATACGGAAGCTCAAATGTTTTGATTTTCACTGCCATTTGCTCTTTAATGGGCTCCCTCTCGGTAATTGTTTTGTCCATCATACATTTTAGCAATCATAAGTATGTGGACAGTTGATACTGTTTTCTGCTATCCGCAACTCAATTATATATTAAAATGCAGGTAATGAGTGTTAAAGCTTTGGGGACTTCTTTAAAACTGACTTTTGAGGGTACAAATCAATTAATATATCCACAGACATGGTTTTTTATGCTGGTAGTGATTACATGTGTGATTATACAAATGAATTATCTTAACAAGGTCAGCAATACTTCTCTCTTCAATATAACTTTGATGGATATTGCTCTCAGTCTATATTTTTCCACATGGTCTATTGGTGTCTTATGATATACTATAGGACCTTTTGCTTAAGCTCATATGATTACTTAAATTTACATTTCTATACTGGAAATATGAGGTTTTCCAGCTTGTTTTCCATACATTCTTTTAAATACATTTGATTGTCTTGGTTCCCCTAAAGCTGAAGAAAGGTCTTAGATGCTTCTTAGATTCATAGGTTACTAATTTTGCTAATGATTGCACTCAAGCCGTAACCATGTTGTTAGTTCAAGTTAGCTTAGTTAACTTTTGCCAATTTGTTTGTTCTATCTTAACTTTAATTAAAAGTAGACCTTCATATTCAATTTTTTAAATCTATGAAATGCGATGAAAATTTCTAAGCATTTTAGTTTTAGGTATTGTAGTGAGACCACATGTGCCTATTGGCTAGTTGTTGCATGCAATACAAATGTTCTTCTACTTTGGATTGCGATTTGCTTCACAGTGGCTAGGTAGCGAGATACTAGCTATTAGAATAATATATGCCTAGGACTATAATTATGGTAAATCTAGTATATAAATATCCCAATGTTCAATATATGGTAGAGCAATATTGTTTTTGTATCGTGCTGAAGTTGCACTATATGGTGTTGCTTGTGAATTGGAGATGGAAGAAGGAAGAGATAAAAAAGGAAAAGAAAAATAATACAACTATATATTTTGATATAATGTTGTATAAGATAATTTACAAAAAATAAAAATATTATCTCAATTTTTCTTAACCTGAATTGTAGCATGTCAAAAGTGTTGAGCGTTGACATAAGATCATCAACATGATTGAGACAATGACACATGAGGTATTGTGTGTTGAGTAATTTCGAGTTTCAGTAATTTATTAGGTTGTTTTGACTGCTTCTCTTGGCACGATATGATATTTTAAACCATGCTTTTTTTTTTTTACCCTTCTCAATGTTTGTGGCTTTTCTCTACGTTGGTTCTTTGGATTCATGGCTATTGTTGTTTGACATTGTGTTATTGAATGGCTTGCCTGGCATTATTTTACTAAGGTTCTTTACTAAAGTTTTCCAAAAAATGAATGTACCTTGGTTTTGGATCTTTTAACTTCAACTCCATACATTGTTCTTGTCAAATTGTGCACTCTCTTCTTTTGCCTAAAGTACCCTTGTTTATGAAAATTAAAATCCTTATCATTTACTCAATTATTTTAATGGTTTCATGATGCAACATAAATAACAAAGAAAAAAACTCAAAACAAAATATATTATTAAACTGAAAAATGAATCAAGGGGATCCTGATCCCTTTAATAAAAAAGAAATATCTCTAAAAAAGATCTAACAAACTCTAAATAAATCTGAACAACATCTTTTAAAAATTTAAATAGTAAAATTTATAAAAATCCCTAACTTTGTCGTTCTTCTTCACCAAGAAAAGTGTGACTTCGTTGAGTAGGTAAGCAAGATGTTCCATCAATTCTTCAGATGCCTCACATATGTGCAAAGCGGATAACAAGGATGTCATTTGTAAGATGGGTTTGACACAAGTGCTATGTTTTGTAGTTCCTCTTATGTGATCCATATGGCTTCCCTATCTAGGATTCCGTTTTAATGATCTTATTATCTTTTAGTGCTTTTATAGGGATGCACCCGCTTAATGATATGGTTCGACTTTGACGAGGAAGAGTTAGTGCCAAAGTGACTAGTCCGCTATCAGTGAGAAAATCAGTGTTCAAAGAAAGGGCTAAATGTTCCTCGATAACATATTAGATGCTTTAAAAATTAGACTAATGTGTAACTCAGCAATATAAATATTAGAACCATATTTTTCTCACAGTATGGAAAGCACTAGAAGTAGGTTGTGTATAGTTTCTTATATGAGTTTTTAGCAAGCTGCTTAGCGCGGAAACAGATAAAGAGATAATATTAACATTGCATTCCTCTTCTCTATTATGTGCATCTATATAAATTTTATTAAATGCAGGCTCTCTATAACACTTACATGTATCTCTTAAATATGCTCAAGAAAGCTCTAGCTTAAAAGGGTGGAAGGTGGTAGCTAAGAAAATCACTAATACTAAAACCAAATCAATTGGGCGACAAGCTTTATACCCATAGACAACCTCAAAAATGGGCTTTTACATGCAAAATTATTTACACAAGTAAACTCAAGTAGGATAGAATCTCAAATCTCAATTTTTTTGCTAATAGATATCTAACTAGATTTCTTAAACTATGGTTGACAACTTTAATTTAACCATTAGATAATGGGAAAAATACTAAAACTAGATTTATATTCGAAATAATTTTCAAATGGTCTTCCAAAATCCTAACCATATCCTCATTTGACACTAGCCTCTTTGGAGAACAATTAGCTACATGTGATACATCATTTAATTATTGCATGAAATGAACTGTGCCATTTTAGAAAACCTTTTTACAACAACTAAGATACATTCATAAAATGGATTGGTCCGAGAGAGTTCTAAAAGAAAATCCATCCTAAGGTCTTTGTATAACTCTTGAGAAATTAGTAGGGGTGTATAAAGGATCATGTTTTGCTTGGTTGTGTTAGCTCTCTAACACATGGCCTAGCTTTGTCACATCTAAATGATGGCCAATAGACAAGGGGTATGTTTTGTCCTTTTCAAAATATCGTATGAGTCTGCCTATGTGGGCTCCCATATTAAATAGTTTATAACTAACGTTCAAGGAATAAATAGGTGTGTATCCTAAAATAGGTAACCGCCTTAATCACAAATTTGACAAAATTATGATGATTCTTATTTGGGAAGTCTTGAAAAATCATTCCAAAGGTAGTGCATGTAGAGCACATGCAAGGCAAATCCTATTGCATGGTTCCCATCCTGTTTAGGGCGGTATGAGTCAACTTAATGCGTCATCAGATTTGGGATTCCTCCTAGATTGTGCATTTGGACAATAATATACTCTTAGAGGAGATTAACCCACCTAGATTGTTTGGAGCTCAACTTCACTTGTAATTAAATCCTCATTGGACTCCTTTTAATCAACTTATGTCTAACAGAGAGTATTCTATTCGCAAGTAGAGAGTTTGCAATTGACTCAGCAATCGGCTCAACATTTCAGTAGACTGAATCAACCTCAATCAACTCAATTTGTCGAAGATTTAACTTTCCTCGCTTATGCCTCTTTAAGCCTATGTAAAGTTCTAGGATCGAGCTTGATCACCAACTACAACCGGGAACCCATATTCTTAGGCTAAAGGCTCTTTGTAAGCTAAATTTATATTTGCACAAAATACATAAAGATTACAATCTCATATAATTTCTGATTGTTCATTGGATTTCACTTGCTTACCTAAGACTCTAAGAGTCCATGTCTTTTTGGATTTTCTTCCACAAGGCCAAAGGTTGCACCCTTAGGATTCCTCCGTTTGCCCAAAAGCTTTACTTCTTGGACTTCATGCCAATTAGATATCTCGCACCATATTTCACACTATCAACCAAACTCTGTGTAACTTACTAAGTCTTTGCGAAATGAATGCACACAAAATAGTAACACAAGCAAACTTAACTTAAACTCTTTGCTTCACAACAAAATATTTTAGTCGAATTTATGGGATGATTGTGCTGATGGTAAGTTCATGTTTGTAATCATGTTCAAGTTCTATAGGAAGGAGCCTCAACAAACATGTTGATGCCATGTAACCTTTGTCTTGGCAATTATAACATTGTAGGTTTTAGTTTTATGGCTAGGTCTCTCTATCCTTGTTTGATTTATAGGTTGGTTTTTTTTTCACATTAGATAAGGATAGGTTTAGGCACTGCATGGTTTAAAATATCAAGTCATATCAGAGTTTGGTTTTTGATCGAAACGATATGGTTTCGGCAGCAACGGACAGAATGGTAAATTTTGCCTATTTCGTATGGCACAAAACGAAATTTTAAACCATGATTGTGCCCCAAGTGGTTTGGGTTCGACTTTGGGTTTTAATGTATATATAAAAGATTTAAGTTAGACTTTGCATGTTGTATTTAATATGTATTTGAGTTGACTAGGGACTTGACAAGACACTTGTGTGTGACTTGACATAGTCAAGTGGTGATGGATGATGACTTGGCATGGCTAGGGTAATACGTTCAATGCTTAAAGTTCTGTGGAGTTTGGAGAAGGTTGCATGAATAGAAACACTAAGATGTTGTTGGAGTAGCTTGCAGGGCATGACTTAACGCGATCAAGTTGGCAACTAGCTTAAAGTCTATAGAGAATAGAAAGGAGAGTACAAGACATCTGAAGGAGTGCTGGACTAGGAGCATTGATGCTTACTATCTGCAATAGCCAAAGGAGGCAAATTACATAGATGGAAAATGAGGGATTACATGTGGAGTGAGCCAAGGATTCTATACATCCAAGGGATGAGTTACCTTACAAGAAACTACCATGGTGGTGAAGACAAACTGTGGAAGGTAAGCTCTCATGGAGAGCTATGAGAGTTGAGAGAATGTACTCTAAGGATAGGCTAGATGTCAATCAGAGCCGACCCTTTGGCGATCAAGGCGGGGCCGACCAAAAAAGATTAAATTAAAAAGGTGGGGCCACTTTCTTTTTTTTTGTAATATATATATATATATATATTAAAGTAAATGTTAACAAAACAATGTCCGAAAAAAATAAATAAATTAAAAAGATCTAATTATAAATTCTAAAACATTATTAATTTTTTTTTTGAAAAGTGTAAAAAAAACATGCACGGAGGAGTCAAGCGGACCTTTTCTTCCTCCTTCACCGACCTTTTCCAATTTCTATATCTCTAAACCGTAAAATCCCTAAACATAAATTTAATTTTCGTGGTCTGTTAATGAAATTATTTTTATAGCATCGATTTTATTTTTTTATATTAACACAAAGGACCTTTTTTTTTTTTTTCCCCGGACCCTTCAAAATATCGGATCGGCCTTGATGTAAACTTAGGTGAGACTCGATCATTAGGATTATCGTAGTTGAGTT
>JBAMIB010000125.1:364755-387776 GCA_037177415.1 Kaempferia rotunda | reverse complement strand
AGAAGGGTGCAATAGCCTAAATCACATACACACACACGCACAGAGCAAAATTACCCTGCACACCCATGCATGCACACTGCATGGGCGAATCTCACATGCAAAAAGCCCCGGGCGCCCGGACCTGATCCGAAGATTATATATATATAATCTATATAATCCACGCACATCACTAAGCTAAGTCTTCTAGTCCAACTGAGTTCTTTTAGTCTGGCTTGACATACCACATGTAGAGATATAGGTCATGATCTCTACTTCTTCTACGATCTCTTCTCCACTTTCTCATTATCTTTACTTGTATTCTACCCTCTCGCACTTATAAATACTAGATGTGCGCTTCATGAAGGAGTCTCTCTCCATTCTCTCCTTTTTATTTTGTCATCCATGACATCATGATAGCTAGGTGTCTGTACTCCCTTATGCACTATTCACTGTTCGGGTTAGTAACCTCCGTGATTTACCTCCTTCGTGTTGGCCCTGAGACGGGTTGACGGAAGCGCTAGGGGCGAACGAATCACCTTTTGCCACTATTCATGACATCATGGTAATTTAGGTATTTTCGGACATCTCCAACGGTATCTTTTTACAAACTTCTTATTTTCTCTCTGCTGATGTGGCAAGAGAAAACTTAGGAGCTGGGTTCAATTTTTCAAGCCCAACTTCCTAATCTCTCTTCCTTTTTGATGGGGGCTGCAAAAAACCCACCCTTACTGTAAAACCGCGAGAGATGCCCAGCCCTCTAACACTCGCTCTATGGTGCGGTGGTAAGTTTCTGCTGCATCAACCAGGTTGCAAGCTAATTTGTGATTAACTTATCCCAAAAATCCAAGATCAATACTTCTTGTGTTTAAGCCATGTACCTACAAAATGTCACTATCTAATTTTAATTTAAGCTGAGTTTGCGATTATTTATTCAAACGTAACGTTGAATTCTAGGGGATAATCAATTTTAAAAATTAGGTTATGTCCCATAAATTTAACATTTTTAATCACAAATCCATCTTACAACTTGTGTTAAAGCCAAATTCTAAAAAAGAAATCTCGCAATTTCTTAAAATTTGATTACAAGGTGCTTAAATACAATTCTTTATATGAGTTTGTATCTCAAAAGGTGTTAAAAAAAAGAAAATTGAATTCATGGGCATAATTAAATTGGCTTGCAACCTGAACATACAGAACATACGGTTCAGTCAATTACGTTTCAATCAATCCTTTCTGGTAATCAATACAATTAAAGCAACGCATATCCTCCAATATGTTTTGACTCGCCCCCTTCCTTTATTTAACACAATGAGGAGACATTTTACTTGAATGTATGCTAATTTAGGCTAGACTGAATTCCAAGCTGAATTACCACCACTGAATCACCACCACAAGATTATCAATCATTTTGATGAACAAACAGAAATTGGAAGGGGGCATTTGGTAAGATGAAGGCATGAACACGTGAATTGATGGATAATCAATCATTTTGTAAGCTGAATACAATTCACAGGTGGCTTAGGAACCTCAAAATTGGGTCAAGACATATATCATAGAAGGTACACCAACTACAAGTGCTTCTTTCCTGATGCATCAGGGTTCTACGACGTGGTATTGACTGTTTGATCTGAAAAGACTGAAGGAAAAAATTTAAAAAACTTGAACAAAATGGAAAAATATGGAACAGTAAAATATTCATCAAGAAAACTTCACCTCGTCTACAAGTTTCATATCTGAGTTGGCAGGATCAAACTTCTATGTATTCCTCACACTCATGCTGCTATATATATACATCCACAAATATTTTGCATGGACTAATTAGGAGCCACCATTGACAGCCTGACTCTTGGGAATTCAAAACAAGTTACATGAAATGAAAAGAGTTGCTGACTCAAAATTGGTCTCAGGGATGTGAAGTTTCTGCTGATTCATTGCTAGAGCAGCATTTTGTTATCAGGTCGTAGTTGATTGAAGCCAGTTGCGACAAGTTCTGAGCATGATTTTGCAGGAGAATGAGATGAGATTTTATCACATCATAATCTTTCATAACCACAATTACTATGGTTCAGTGAAACTCCTACCTTGAAAGAAAAGTTGCTGAAGGAATATTTCATAGAAAGCGATGGCCCAAAGTCTGCCATACTGCCACATTCATCTCCCTGTTCAAGGAAAATTTTAAACAGAATGTTATCTCCAAGAATGACCAATTCCATGGTAAAAAATGGAAAATATATCACTCTACATCTTCATCCTGGCTGGAGCTGTGAGGACTGCTGCCGCAGCTCATACTGCATGTGTCTGATCCGTCATCATAGTCATGTGATGCTGCCAAAAGCTGCTCATTACTTTGGTTCCATTGATGCCGGCTAGCAAAGTAGCTTGTGTCCTCTTCACCTTCAGGTGAGGGGATGAATGCTACCTGTGAAGAGAGAATCAAACTTTAATTCAGTCATGTTTCTTTCTGTTGTGTTTGAAAAAGAACCTGAATCTTGGATTGTAAGTAGTCTAGACTCGATCAATGTAACCTTTTGCAAAGCAAGCATGTCCCAGTTAATGCTATCGAAGAATGGATGTGCCTTCACCTGTCCTAGTGTAAAACAGTAATGTCAGGTTTTGCTGCACTAATTAAAGATGTTGATCATGCTAAATGATATTTACCTCCCCGGCACCAGTTGCTCCAAGTCGTTGGCTTGGGTTTTGAATTAGCAATCTGAAAAACAAGTAAAGGATGGGTTTGGTTGCCGAGTTAATTTGATTTTTTGTTAAAAAAATGCATACGTAAAATATCTTAGGGTCAAAGAAATGTATTTTACAGTATAGAGCACAATTACAACTCAAGTACCTACTATGCCACTCCAACCAGAAAAACGTAATCTAATAATATTTAGAGCATTGTCAAACAAGAAAATAACCAAAGTTTAATTACATCTCAGATCTTACTTGCCAATCAAATCATAGGCTGCAAAGCTCATCTCTTCAGGCACTTGTGGCCAAGGTATATCTCGATTCATGATGTTGTCAAAAATTTTCTGCAATTAGTAAGATACTCAACTTTGCTTAGAAAATACAAAACTATGAAAGACACGACTTTATCCTAAAGTATAATGAGTAAAGTGGACATTGGTAACCAAGGGATAAGCATAATTACACAAAACAATTACAAAATATTAGTTTGCAGTCAGCCAATTTCAAATGAATGAATAGCACAATTTGGGATGTCATTTGACACAGCACTTATATAGGATAGGATCGTTGAATGCGTTTAATAAAAGAATTTAGTATTCAACGTTGATGACCTACCTCACTTGAGGGTTAGTGGAAATGATCTTTAGTCCCTGGAATTAATTAACTATCATAAACCCCCAATATTTGGCAAACATCAAATGTGAGCCACCAGTGCTGGAAAGATACCTTTAGCATTATAGTCTTAAAACAAGGCAAAGACAGACATCTTTGAATTTTTCATAGACTGCCCCTGTTCATTTAAGTCTCACCAAATTCTTTTAGTTTTTCATTCATAACTATTCCATGCCTAATTTTGTCTTGGTTCTAAAATTACCTTCAATTTCATCATTTAATCTTACTTAGAAGCTGAACTTGTAACATTTAGAATCTCAGTTTTTGAAATCCACTCTAGTACAATAATTTTATCTCCTATCCTTATAATGAAACTTACTATACTTTTATGCTTTACTTTTTCTAATGTCAAATTTTAAGACAATGTGAAAATCATGGATTACAATTTCGTACTGTTTCGGTTGAAATGGACAAAATTTACCATTATACTTGTGGCTCGACCCCCGGACGTGCAGGATCATAGAGGTGTCGCGATCCCGTGGTGACCTCCTCGAGATCGCAAGGAGGCTCCACGACCCTGCGAAGGTCACCACAAGATTGTGGCGCCTCCGCGACTCTGCGGAGGTTGCCGCGGATGGGATCGCAGGGGCCTTCGCGGCCCCGCAAAGGTTGTCGCGGGTGGGATCACAAAGGCCTATGTGGACCCGCAAAGGTTATCATGGGATCACGATGGTGTCTCCGCAATTCAATTTTTTTTAATAATAATAATTATTATTTATTTTGTGTATTTTTAATTTTTTAATCTTGAAGTTAAAATTTTTAATTTTAATTAATATATTTTATATTAAAAAAAAATATCAAAACTATATCGGTATGAAAACGATGCAGTATCAAAACCATATCATTTGGGTTATAAACTAAAACTCCGATACGAAATGAAATTTTAAACTATGGTGAGAACCTCTACCTATTTTGCATCACAACAATAATGTAATGAGTTGCTTCTGCACCATTCTGATAGATTAATACCCTTATCTATCGGTGTATTGATCAAATACCACTTTCTTTTGTCTTCTATACGCCTAAATATTCTTTAGGCTTATTATCTACTTGTAAACATACTAAATCACATTTTTGGTAACCTCTAATATTGATTCTATTTCCATTATGATTTAAGGAAAAGTGAACAAAACAAGGCAAAAATCTCAAGCATTATATCAGTTGGTGGTGGCTAAACACTTATCTTCTCTAGTGCTTGATTCTTCTCCACTCCAAAATAATCTCATGGGTTATCTTAACCTACAAAATCTATAAAAATTTATTCACATTTTATCTTATCTTTAGAATCTAGAGCGTATGTCTTGCAATTAAGTGAGCACGCCCAATCTTCATTTCTTGCTAGTGTTCACAAAGATGTGTCAACACCCTTCTTAGCATGTTTGGATATATAGGGTCTGATTGGTAAACCACATGTCCCAAAAGAAGCTCCTTAGAAAAGGAGACAATTTATATAATTATATTATTAGCATTCCCCTTTAAAATTGATTGGCTAACAATTATTTATAAAAGCTCAAATCCTACCTATCTTAAAAAAAATTGGATCATTCATATGTTATAAGGTCATGTCGATCAAATCAAGTATCCAACCGACACATGAAGAGAGTCACCCAGACCCACAAATGAAGGGAGACTATTTATAATACAAATAGATAAATTGGAGCTTTCCTAATAGCTCAAGTTTTTGAAAATAGTTTTAGCCAATGAACGTTAACTATTGGTTTTAAATAGTTTGTCAGCTTCAGTGATGCATATTTTAGAATGACACGATTTTTTTTGTTGGAAGTATATTGGCAATCATATCCTAACACAGCCTATTGGCAATCATATCATAATCTTGGAATTATATCCATAACCTTCTTACAATATTAACCTAGTAAACCTAACACAGCCAATTGTCAATCATACCATAATCTTATAAAATTTCTCTTTCACCTAAAAGCACATAATACAACCCCCTAGAACTTTTTGTTGGAAGTTTTGAAGTCCACAATTGCATACCTGTGGATGTTCTGCATTGAATGGAGGAATACCTACTAGAAGTTCAAAAAGAATGACACCCATTGACCACCAATCTGCAGTTGGGCCTGCAATCCAGACACGACAATTATGATGCATAAGTTGGTATTTAGTCAAGAGCAATAAGAAGAAACAATAGATAAGTTTAACGTGATAAACCATGCTGCATCCCTAGAAGTATCTCTGGTGCTAAATAATCAGGAGTTCCAACAGCTGATTGTTTTTGTCTTTGCTCCCGCTTTAGTGCCCTTTGTTCTGCTGGCATTGGCTCATTATTTTCTAAGAGGACAGATCCACTTACATCTGGACCTGATAAATCATCAGTGCTGTTGATAAGGCCAACCTTAGAAAGCCCGAAATCAGTCAACTGCATGAGAAAGAGACATTATGAGTTCATGCAGAATGCTATTGTAACAGTTGATACATAGTAATAGATCAGAAGCAAGTGTTAGCTATAAATACTTCACAAGGGTTAGCAACACAGTTAAACACCAAAAGGAAAGCAAAGTTAAAAATAAGGAAAGGGTAAAGGATCTGAAATTGTCCAAAGGACATTAATCTTGCAGAACATGATACATAGAGTTCATGGACCATTCAACCTGTCTGAGTCCAGTTTTTTTTTGGCCTCACCTCATGTACACACGCCCCTAATGTGATCTTTATCCTCAAGACCATCCATTAAGTTCAACATTAGACACATAGCACAAAATGTTACCTAATATTTTCATTAAATCAAATATCGAACAATGTATTTAGTAAAAGTAACACTCATATATTCAAATTCAAGAAATATGCGGGTACCATACAATAAAGTTTATTAGGCTAACAAAACCACAATTTGGTTATGTTCTAGTTCCGACTCTCAGCTTTCATAGTCAAGTTCAACAGGAAAATTAAATATTGGATTATTATCATTGGTTTTAAGTTTTTAGTTACGATAGATGTAGGATTTCTAATATTGTATACTATTTGCTTTGATTGTTAGTTATAGGCCAGAACAGGAAACTGCAAAAGACCACCAAAAAATTGATGACCCAAGTTTGATGTTGCATGATGATTGGTAAATTGCCTCTACTACTATGGAACCATTTTTCACTTTTGAATATCATAGGCTGAATTTAAACAAGGTTTTAAAAGTGTATATAAACTCTTGAACCACTGAATAATGCACATGTGGATGCGTATGCAGTCATAATATTCTAAAGCAAACATCAGGTATATTGACTATAATGTAGAGTAACATGACGTCACAAAAAATAAAAGTTCTCAACTACTAGCTACTATAGAATAGATTAAATTAATCAATATAAGCAATTTATATAAACAAAATTTACATCTATCACTTAATAATCAAATTAATCAATCTAATTTCCAAATAAAATTTCCCAATATGAATCTAAGCAATACAAAGAAAGAAAAGAATATAACACCTATCAATCCAAATAATGTCATGCAAATAAAAAAATAACACATTAGGTAAGCAAAACGTAAAATAGTCTGCGTTTATTATTCGGTAAAATCGGTTTAATCTAA
Organism: Kaempferia rotunda; assembly: GCA_037177415.1. Classification (NCBI taxonomy): domain Eukaryota; kingdom Viridiplantae; phylum Streptophyta; class Magnoliopsida; order Zingiberales; family Zingiberaceae; genus Kaempferia; species Kaempferia rotunda. The sequence goes on along the minus strand of JBAMIB010000125.1, from coordinate 380,891 downwards.
ACAGCATTAACATGAGATGGAACTTGATGATAGATCTAGCCCACATAATCCTTATGTTCTTATAAATGCAGTTACTTACTAGATAAGCGCATGGCTGCATAAGCTGTTTATGAAGGATCTTAGAACAATTGTTTCGTCTAATATTAAACCGTGCAAATCCTCTATTCTTCTCCTCTTTAATTCTATCATCATTTCAGTTCCCTTACCTTTTGCAAATTTCTATTTCTCAAATATCTACCATTCTTACCTTTTGATCTTTTATGGAAACATGGTATGCAATTTGATCAACAAAACCAATTAAAGTGCAGATAGATACAATGCAGTAGCGACAAGACATTATGTGATTGAAACTCCATGTTGCTGATGGCTATGGAGCTCTCAAATGAATCAAAGGTTGTTAGAATTTTTTCCATTTTTGATGAAAACAATTGACTGGCAATGACCCAGAAAGGAACCAAAATTTGAGAAATGAGAATGGTTCCACAAACATGACGAAGAGGTGAGCAATTGTTGAGTGACCATCTTCAAGTGATATGGAGGCCACTTCTATCATGAGAAAGAATAATAGTAGTTGAAAAGGTCTGGTTTTATCACAACACCTTATCTAACAACAAACACACACATGTTAATAATGCATAATATGATAGTGGTAAGTGGGTGGGGTGGATAGGTGGGGCTAGAAGGAAACCATCCTCTAATGAATCTTGAGATCATTCATTTTTACTTGCACAAATTAGAGGATTATCGAACATGGATCTAATAATTCTTGTGGCCATAGTAAAGACAAAGTTGGGAGGGAACATAGAGATGGGTTGACAAGGGGGAAAGGGGAGAAGGTTGGGTCTGTGAAGGAGTGGGAGAAGATTGTAAACCCTATAAAAAAGAGAGGAGCCGAGCTTATGCCCTTTGTGAATCTATATTTAATGGAGTAGTTGAGTTGAATCCAATAAGGATATTTGGGATTTGAGTTTTAATAAGGGTTCAAGAGTTTTTTTATCCAAGTCCAAGCTCATATGTGGGCTCTGTTGACAAGGCAAAGTATCACATTAATCCACGTCATGACTTTAATACGTATTGAACAAAATTGCAACTGAGATTCGATTTGAAACTTTTAAGTGTTTGATAAATATTAAAAAAGAAAAGTAAATATTAAGATAGATTATATACTAACGCGTAATTTTCTATAAATGATTTAGAATCTCAAGGAGCACTACTAGATATATTTCTATACTAATAAAAAAATGTAGCAATGAATATCACCTATCTAACATTTAGCAAGATGTGTACCTTTGACTAACAAAATGTATGTAAACTAATAATACCTATTTATTAATTCTCACAACAGTTAAAACTACAATTGAATTAGAGTAAGAGCAATGTAGATACTGACTCTTTTGAAAAGGACAACAAAAAAATGTTGAAAGGTACCTAAAAAGCAGAAATGTTTTGAGGCAGACAAAAATTGGAGTTGCTAGTGTCCCCCTTTTAAATATTTTAGTATGTGATATAAACAAGTTATTTTTTAAACATAACTAATTGCTCTTTAATATTGTCAACTTTTTTCAAAAAATGGGTGTTAATTTGGGTCTCTAAACTCAAATTCCGTCCACCACTGCTTCAATTTAATATATATTATAGAATATTCATACTTTTTATATAGTTATGACGATTAATTAGCTAATAAATACTTTCTAATTGTAGTATCATCCATAAGTTGGGTTGTACTTTACATAGTTTAAAATCTAGTATCGTACCGATCGACGCGGAAAAATTTGGCATTCCTCCCGCCAACATGCACAACATCGACACCAGCACAATCACATGAGGCCACGCATGAGACCTCGGGTGGTGTGAAGCTCCATGCAACAGGCGAAGGCCTCACGTGAGACCCTGTGGCGACGCGAGGCCTTGCATAAGACCTCATGGTCACGCGCAAGGCCACGACGGTCGTATATATATATATTTTTCAATTTTTATTTTTTAACTGATAATTTCTTTTTTTTTCCTTTTTTAATAGTTAACTCTTTCCCCTCTTAATTCTTTCTCCTTTCTCTCCTATATTATTTTTTATTCCTTTCCTTCTTGAACACATGGGAAAGTTTTTTTTCCTTTCTCCTTGTATTAATTTCTTTTTCTATTCCTTTCCTTGTTAAACATTTGGGAAAAAAATTCTTAAGAATGCCAATTCTTTTTCTTTGTTAATTTCTCTCCCCTTCACCTTTCACATGGACAAATACAAAAGTTTAAAAAGTACCTCTTTAAAGGAAATCTAAACCCTAATCCCAAAACTATCTTTTAAGAAAAAAAATGGTGAACCAAGTAACAATGAACCTCGGGCGATCAACTTGACCCCAAAACTATTTTTTAAGGATATTAAGAATAGAGGAGAAAGATTGCTAGAAAAGTTAAGAAAATAAATATAATATAATTCCTAAATACTACTATGATTTGATTTAAATTATCCTATACATAAATTTAGTTTAATTTAAATTGATTAAAATAAATTTAATTTAATTTAAACATGATCCTAATCATCATATCTAAACTTTAGTTTATCCTAAATTGACTTTTACTCAATTCTAATTTTTAAAATATTAGTTTAACCGGATAGTAAGTACTTATAACAATCAAATATTATAATAATAATTTTTAAATTAATATATTTTATATTTAAAAAAGTACTGAAATCATATCAACATGATACGATACCAAAAGAGTATCATTCTCGTCATAAATCAAAACTCCGCCGATGCTTGAAATTTTAAACCTTGGTACAATACATTTTGATTAAGTTGAATAAAACTTTATCTCCAATTTTCGCATGATATTAGAGAACACTCTAATTACCCAAAATCCCTTGGGGCTAAAACTGAATTAATACATATCTTCTGGCAATCTCTCACATTGTTAGTACAAGTTTGCAATCTCTAATTACCATCTATACATGGTGAAATTCGAAATGGCCATAAAAAGACTTAGTTCCTTCTCTATATTTGACATTACCTCTTATTCTAGGACACAAAACAATATCTCCAACAATCCCAATCAATGATGATGTTCATATGTGGCAAAGAAAGGACAATTGTTTATTTAGAGTAGCAGCCCCTCCAAAGTTGGAGTGTCAATTCGGGTGGGTTGAGTGGGTTCGGATCGGATTGAAGATTGGTTACCAAAGAAATGCCAACCCAAACCATACATGAACCCTAACCAGACTTGAACCCAAACTCAACTTGACAACCCTAAATCTGAACTCGAACATAATTCGAATAACCTGAAAAAAAAAATCTTGTTTTTGTTATTTCCCTATAATGTTTCACTTTTATCTTAATATTTCATCATTGTTATACTACATTATGTTATATATGTACATAAAACATCTTAATTTTCAAATTAAAATTTGATTTAAGCCCCAAAAAACCCCTAAACCCTAAATTTAGGTCAACCCGGGTCAATCCAAACTTGACTTGAAACTAAACCAACCCAAAACCCTCAATCCGAACCTGACCCGAACACCCCCAACCCGAACCTGCATTTTTTTTGGGTCGACTCGGGTTGACGTGTCGGATTCATTTTTAACACCCCTACTCCAAAGGCAGATGACCCAAGATTCAAAAGTTGGAAATCATAAAATAATATAGTTATATTACGGTTAACACTCAACTCTATCCTTTTAGTGTCTCAATTAAATTGTAATTTACTATTAGTTAGTAGATTCACTTGGTATCACAATTGTCCATAATTCTTTTCCATTTTTTTGTGTGAATTATAGGTCTTTAATTTGGAGAAGATGATTGGCAATGCTAAAGAATGATTAGGGCTCTATCTACTTGACTGAATGATTCTCCTAAAATTAAACATCATAATACAGATGGTTTAGTGTTTCCAATTAAAATTCAGTTTCTATTTTTTTTTTTTTTTGAAAAGGGACAATGTTATTATATTATAGAACTATAGGTTAGGGTATCGAAAGTTTATAGATCTCAAGAACCTTTTTCCATTTTTTTTCAATAATAAAAATCCGAATGAATTTCAATGTCAAATTTGTCAATTAGCTAAACATGTTTGAAATTCTCATCCTTACAAAAAATCACAATCTTTTTCACTAATTCATAGTGATGTGTTGGGATTGTGTAGGATCAAGAATATTATTGGATCTCATTGGTTCATAATATTTATAGATGATCGCACTCACTTACATAAGTTTTTCTAATGAAAGAAAAATCGAAGCTAGGTCGCATATTTTAAAAATTCGTGGTTCAAACTCAATTCCAAACAAAAATATAATTATTGAAAACAGGAACATCTTGTCTCAATTCTTAGTGATTACCTAATAAGTCAAGGGTTGATACACCTCAATAAAATGGTGTGGCTTAGAATGAGAATATTTTAAAGTAGTCCCATCTCTCATGTTCTCTACACATGTGCCAAAATAGTATTAGGGGAAGCCATACTCACTGTAACATACCTCATAAACAAAATGCCTTCTCAAATCTTAAAATTTCAATCTCCATGTAGATCCTACTTAAAATACACCCAACGACATATCTCATATCCTCTATCCCTTTCAAGTTGTTTAGCTGCTCCGCTTTTGTGCATATCCATAACTAACACTAGGGAAAACTTAATCCTAGAAATATTAAGTGTATTTTCTTAGGGTATTCTTCTCATAAAAAGGGGTACAAATATTATTCGCTAATTACAAGAAATTTCTATAATTCGCTAAATGTTACATTTTTTGAACATCAACCAAATTGTCAAATTTTAGCATTTAGGAGAGGATAGTTTCACAAGAGAAAATCAACTTTAGGACATCAATACGAAGATCAGTTGCATATATATTCCCCACACTTTATTAAATTTGATCAAGAATACTCAGATAAAAACTATCCCTATTTATCAAAATGAACCCATGGTCTCATGCTTTGACTCACTTACAGAAATGTCGGAACCTGCAAATGCTTCTTTCCCACATTTCTTCTTCTTTAACTGTTATTCAGCCAAACAAAATCTCAAGTCTCACTAGTCTTCATTTCCTTGACACTAATCGATTTAAAAACAACAATGACCTTATCACCTATTCTAGTAGGAAAAAAACTAAAGAAAGATAAAGCACCAAGCACTCCTTGAGCAAATACAAGCATTGGAACTAGACTCAAGATCAAAAGATCCACAAGGTAACTCTAATCCTGAGTCTTTAAAAAATGATCATCTTCTTATTGAAAAAAAAGAAGGTGTTGGAGAATACACAAAACATCCGATCTATGACTTTGTTTCATTTCAGGGGCTATATAATAAGTACAAGGGTTTTGCAGCAAGTTTGGATCAAACACAAATTCCTAAATCAATACAAGAAGCTCTCACAATATCGAAATGAAAAGTTGTGGTTGAAGAAGAAATATTAGCACTAGGAAGAAAGGAACATGGAAGATCAGTGAGCTACCACCTGCAAAGCATCTTGTTGGCTACAAATGGTCTTTGCAATTAAATACAAAGAAGATGGAATGTTGGTTATTTCAAGTCTCTACTCGTTCAAAAAGGATTCACCAATCTTATGGAATCGATTATGAAAAAAATTTCTCTCTTGTCACCAAATTGAACACAATCAAGTTATTCCATCTCTGGTCACAAATCTAGACTAGCCACTTCATCAATTAGATGTCAAGAACATTTTCCTCAACAGAGACTTGGCAGAAAAATTTAACATGAGCATCCCTCCTAGATTCAAGTTGCAAGAATAAATCAACAAATTTTGTAGGCTAAAACAATCATTATAGGACTCAAACAATCCCCAAGTGCTTGATTTTAAAATTTTACTAGAATAATCAAGCAATGTGGTTACCTATAATGTCAGGTGAATCACACTCTCTGTTAGATTTTCAACTCATAGGAGAATTTTCATAGTTATTGTATATGTGGATAACATTATTCTATCAGGAGATTATATGTAAGAGATATGCAAACTCATAGCCTACTAACCAAGGAATTTAAAATCAAAGATTTAGGAATCTTAGATATTTTCTTGGAATGGAAATAACTTGGTTAAATGTAGAAGTTGTAAATGAACCAAACGTTCGTGAATAAACTTGGTGTTAGGCTTGGTAAGAGCTTGTTTATGTTCATTCAATACACACAAGATCGATTAGATAAACAAGCTTGAACAACCCATTAAACTAAACAAACAAGCTTGAACACATGTGTTTGGCTCATTAAGGTTCGTGAACAACATTCGTGAACAATATTTGTGAATCATGTTGATTAATAAATATCAAAAAGCTAAATAAACAAACAAGTTTGAATTATCAAGCTCAATAACCAATCAAACTAACAAAAGTTTCTAATAATCAAACAAGTTTAAATTGAGAGCTCGATCACATTTAAACGAACCAAGCTTAAGCCAAGGAAGGACTTTGAAGAACCTTAGGGTACATCAGTCGATTGGACTTTGAAGGACTCTACCAAGGAAAGACATCCTCACTAAGGTTCTACCAAGGAAGGACTTTGAAGATTTAAAATCCAAGCTAGGCTTAATCAACATCGACAACCCAGCTTGAGGAGTCTATAATATTGTAGAATATTCTTCCTTTATGTTTTCTAGATGTGGCATCATCTATAAGTAGAGTTATACAAATTAAGTTGCCTAAAAGTTCAACTCCAATTTCCTCATATATCTATGCTTATTAAGATCATATTCATCTCAGGTCCAAAAAGTAATTAATGAAAATGTAACCATGGAAAGTTCTAGTGAAAGCTTGATTTCAATCAAAAATTAATGAATTTGCATTTCTGAAGATTAAGGCATAGGAATGTCAATTTATGTGCAATTTCTCACTGATGTAGGTGAACTTTTATATCCATAAGAATTTAAAACAGTTGGTTAAAATCAAAGATTTTACCCCGTAGATCTTCCATTTCATACATGTGTTGAAAAACCCTTAGCCTTCAACGCATTTTATTTATCATACCTTTGATAGAATAAATTAGTACTGAAGAATTCTCTCAACCAGAAATTATTTCTACCAGTGATGAACAATAGTCATTTCCAAGATAAGAGAAAAACCAAGAAAAAGGTACTGACCTTGATATGACCATTCCGAGCAATTAACAAGTTATCAGGCTTAAGATCTCGATGAATTACATTCATGGAGTGCAAGTATTCCAAAGCCAGAACCTGTAATATTACTTCCAAAATCATATCCCCTAAAGTTCAAATACAACTTTTTCCTTATGCACCATTGACATATAACTATCAAAAAATATTACTTACTAATTCAGCCATATATGTGCGTGCCATATCATCATCCAGACAATGTAAATTTCTTAACAAGGAATATAAATCTCCTCCATTTAAATACTCCATTACAAGGTAAAGATTTTCCCTGCATGTGAAGGAGTAGAAGAAGCGCACCTGTTCATTCATAAATGAAATGCTGAATAGAGGGACTCTAGAGCAGTTGGAATGCCCAAAGATTAATTGATGTGCTTACCACAAAAGGGTTACGAGCTGATATTAAGATGTCACGTTCAGCTAGAATACTTTCAACTGCATTCTTGCGTATCATATCAGACTTTTTAAGTACCTAGACAAGCATGAAAAGCAAAGCATATTATCAGCCAAAGAAGTTTTGCACTTAAAAAAAACCAAAAAATCAAAACATAGAGGATCTGCAATTGCCAAACATTGAGGATGTATTTCAGATATCTATAGGATCTGCAATAGTCAAATAATAAACCATGAACGTGGTCTCTACCATGCAGTTACTAAAAACTATAAGATGTGTGCATAATCCAGCTCACTTAAGTGGCAGTGTATGACATAGCATACACAGTAATCATTTTCTTAAAACTCATGTCATGATCATTGGAAAGAAACACTAAAGATTTTGTGATACTTTAACTCCAGTGAAGGTTCTTCTATATTGTAGCTACTTGGATGTAAATCGGGCTGGTTTTTGCAAAATAAGTGATCTATATTGAGCCATTGTAATGACCAAGTGCAGCAACTCAATATAGGGTCATTGTTCTCAGCATGTTAGCCTATCTACCTCAAGCAATTGATAATTAAATTAGGAAGTGCTCCACTGAGCAGATGAAACTATAATGCCACATATCAGGCTGTCATGTAGACTGCTTCCATCTAGTATTTCATGAAAAGATAAAAAAGGGCAGCCCGGTACATGAAGCTCCTGTCATGCAGGGTCCCGGGGAAGGATCCATTGTACGTAGTCTTACCCTGCTTTTTTTGCAAGAGACTGTTTGCAGGATTCGAACCCGTGATCTTTAGGTCACAAGACAACACATTTACCGTTGGGCCAACACTCCCCTTCTATTTCATGAAAAGATAAAAACATATAATTTGATTCCTACTTTGTTAGGGAAAAGGTAAAGGAGATAACTATTTTTTATATAAATTATAATGACTATTAGCATTAAATAGTTAAGTCTCTAATAGATTCTATAATTGAATATAAATTGGAGTTTTATAATTTTTTAAACCAACTTAGGGGTATATTGAGGGTCCATTTGTAAATATGTAAATAGGATGTATATGTAAAATGTAATACAGCAAAGAGGGAACTGCCTTGTGTACTAATAATTACCCCATGAATAACTGTCAACAAGAAGTATTATGTTGAAAATAAGTTAATGCATGGCTCTTGTACACAAACACAAATTATGCCGCATGTCTATTGATGGGTGAAATGATAATACCCATGTTAATTGGAAAGGAACATAATACACATGTTCATCATTGTCATTATGCAATAATGGGCATTGGAATTATCCATACCTTAAAATATTTTACATGATTAACATATGAAATATCCAAATATGTAAGAATAATGTTGGGGACAGTAGGAAATACATAGTTCACAATAGAACGCAATGAATTCATGTAAGCACATTATAATCCATGAAATACAATTAGTGAAGAGCAAGGGAAATGGAAGTGATTGCATTAGGTAATTTAATTGAAGAGGTAAATACCCATCATTGACTAATAAAACTGGAACAACATGATTAAGAATAAATATACACCATAACTTTTCTTCCATTAAAATAGAAGAGCATGGGAAATGGAAGTGATTGCATTAGGTAATTTAATTGAAGTGGTAAATACCCATCATTGACTAATAAAACTGGAACAACATGATTAAGAATAAATATACATCATGATTCTTCTTCCATAAAATACCCAACAACTAGGGATGGTATTATAAGGCTGAATCAGGTTTAGATGGGGATATTCAGATGAAAGGAACTAAGCATCTGTATACAGTATGCTGGAGTATTGTAAATGGTGTAGACAAAGATCTAAGAATAAACATAGTTCGATTAGAAAATAAAATTCTTTAGTAATGTTATTCTGATGCACAAGTAGGTTGTTATTACCTTTATTGCAAAAATGTCACCTGTAATCCTTTTCCTCGCAAGGAAAACTCGTCCAAATGCCCCTCTGCTTATTGGTTTTATGATTTCAAAATCCTCGATGGAAGTTCGATCCTTGATCTTGGATCCCAAGGTTATTGAATTTCCTACAGAACCATCTTCATCTACCATCACATTCATGACATCTTTAATCCCATCATCTATCTGACCACATAGATGTATAAACTTCTCCCTGTTAATTCAACCATTAAACAACATTATATCATCCAATAAAAGTAATAGTTTTCTTACAGATACAAATTAATTTATAAAACAATTAATGAATAACTGTAAAGAATCTGAATTTCATTGCTACAATCTAATATGCAATGTGATTTTGAAGCTGCAACTTACTGTAATAGTTTTGCAATTCTTCTTCCAAATGTCTCAACAACAAGAGCATCAACCTTTCTGGTATCTAGGACTGCGTTCAAATCTTCTAAATATGAGTGCAAATCCTCAAGGGAGCTGTAATTGTAGGTCTTCATTCTTGCAATGCAGCGAACAATTTCCAATAAACTCTCAATCTGTCAATATGTGATGCAATAGAAGCTTTATAAAATGAAGACTCTATAGTCAAGACAGACTATGAATAAGCAAACAATCTATTAAGATATGTCTAGGAGCTTAAAACAGATATAAATATAACTTGGCTTACTAAATGAAGTTGGCCATTCAAAAATTTGTATAAATGGCTTAGACAACTTTTCTCAACTCCGACTTACGCAACAAGATCATTCAAGAAGTTTCAATGTTTCCTAAGTCATTGTGTCAATCATAAAATATTTCTCCTATGTGGAACTAGTATGTTCATGCAACCTCATACACTAGCAATAGCTCACCTCTAAAATTTTCAAATCTACAGGAATATTTTTAAACCTATTAGGATAAGTATTAATATTCATATATTACTGCAACTTTCTGTTCACATAGAATTTTTTTCCCTAAAAAATTAGCAGCATGTATAGGAACTCCATCTTCAACCATAAATTCATAGAATAATGTCCTTTGTGACATCAAGGATAGGCAATAATATGTTTTCCTTCTGCTTCTAGGAGAATGACAACGACAATAAAATAATATATCAAAATCATAATCCTCCTAAATTTAATTGCGCAAGAATTGCCTACATCATGACCCAATAAAACAACATAATATATAATTAAGAAGAGTTGGATAAAATGAACCACAATTATTGTGTGAAGATAAATTTGATTGGAAGAAATGGAGAATAGAATAGCATGATTAGGAAGATCACAAATAAATAAGAGTAGAAGATATAGATATGGCTTATAGCAATGGAGGCAAAGCCTAGACAAGAAGTTGCATTTAAGCTTTCACCCTCAAATAATCCATCATTTTCTTGTTCTCACAATGCATACAACTTAAAATGCAATTGTATGCGTAACAAACATTACATGCACACACACCACTCAGCTTTAGTGAGTGTATCTGAACTTTCCCTAATCTGATAAGTTCTAACCTAGGCTCTTCATGTTAATGCAATCATACCATAAATTATCATTTTTGATTAAAATGTTTTGAGATGTTTGGAAAAGAGTTTAAATTAGGCCAGACCGATGCATCTATGAAGGTGTGTAGGGACAATAAGATGCACACAAAGATCGCGGAGCTTATGATTCAATGAGGTTGACTCGTGTTTGGTGACTTGGCGCAGCCAAGTAGGTGTGACTCAACGAGGTCAAGTTATGGTCGATGACTTGGTGTTGCGAAATTGGTGTTGGCTAATGGCTTAAAGGTCCACTAGAAATCGGCAAAGGATGGTGTGGGACATTCGAGGGATTGCAAGATGAGAAGTATTAGGTTGGGTTAGTATAGCTCACAAAACTTGACTTGGCATGGCTAAGAGGGTTTGGATCAATAACTTAAAGGTTTAGGAGATCATTGAAGGATGGTATAGGACATCTAAAGAATTATAGGATGAGGATCATTAACTTGGGACAAAAGCTTTGATGGGAGTTGTAAGAGGTGGACTATGATATAACAAAGGATGACATGTGAAACGAGAAAAAGGCTTGGAACATCCACGGGATGAGGACCTAATGGGAGATGAACTCTTGGGAAAAGTAAAGCTACGGCAACAATTAAAAATCTTAGTGAATTGTGTGAATCTACACGAGCGACTTGTATTTTGGTTTTCAAGTAGACTTTCACTTACGCAAGGAATAACTATAGTTTGATTGTAGTAGACGATCCAATCAACTAGAGGTATCATTTGACTACTGTTGAGTCAATTGGGGAGCTGATTCAAGAAGTTCTACTTACAAACAAAAGGGTTATGTTTTGATTGGCAATTCAATCAACTGGCCAATTAACTAAAGGTCATCTTATGTGGATTGCTTGCTCTCTAGTTGCGAGTCAACTAGTGCAGCCGATTGAATCTCAATAAAATTCCAAATCAGATTGTTGATTTGGCAAAGGAAGGCAACAATTGTCTAATGGCTCACATGGATTTGCAAATCGGCTAACTAAAATCAAGTTTTGCAATCAAAAAATAGTCGAATGAAAGATGATTGGATCTCTGTAGAACAACAGACTGAAGCTTGTTTTAAGGCAACTTGAAAGATATAAACAAAGGGGTAAGGGTAGCTTGTCTAAGTTGGTGAGTACTAAAAAGGATGAAAAGGTTTAAGAAAAAGCTAAAGATAATGCTTATTGCTCTTATTGTTTAAGTTTTATTTTATTGTTGTTTGTTTCTTACAAGTTTGATTTGCTTTTCCTCACATTGTAAGAAGTTCTTTTATAAGATGCTTCTCTACCCCTAGGAAAGAAAAAAGAAAGTGGCATACATCGTGGAGTAGGAACTTGAGAGTTCTGAACCGTGTAAATCTCATTGTATTAACAATTGTTTTTCTTGTTTCATATTTTTGCTGCACTTAATTAGTTTGTTTGACCTTGCAAAATATTTGCAAGGGAAAAAGGTTTTCATTTTTAAAGTTAAGCACTATTACCCACTCAAGCACTCTTGTTTATCTACGATTGATCCTAACACTTCTATCATAAATCTTCTACCATTGTACAAGCCAACCTTTCCTCCATCTTCTATAATTTGATGACTTTTCTACTTCTCAGGGAGCTAACCTACATTCCCTTAGGATCTGATACAGAAGGTAAACTGAGCCTTGCCATTAAGTATCTAAAAAAATCAGATAAACTTGAGCTACAGTGCTTCAAATAATAGGGGTTTTTGTACATATTTTGTGCATGTAATAATAATGTGATAAAATGTGCATGGAATAGTTTGTATTTGACCTGGATTTATTTATTCTCCATGACCAACATATGATGAGCAAGAGAAGACTTTTGCTTAATCTTGCCTCAAACCATGGTGTATAATTTTTCTGATAGTTTTACTTTCTCATCTTCATATCAAATAATCTTACTCGTGATTCCAACTACAAAGAATGTTAATCACTGTACTAAGGGTGATAGTGTAAAGTTCAAAAAATTCACAAATGCATTTCTTATGAACAACTACTTATCTTCTTCTTATCCAAGTTTGAATCTAGAATAACATTAATAAGGGGATGGAAATTCCTATAACCAAAACATACAATAAGAAACATCCAAGATCTCTTCGATTGAGTAGATCTTGTATTATGAGTAAGCGAAATGCATATTAGTCCCTTTTTTTGTTGCAATGATTCTACACAATAGGAAAATGTTTTAAATTAGGTGATTTTGAGGATAACTTATTGATAAAGCATAAGGTATAAAGAACATCTGAACATTATAAGCAGGGAAAAGTTCAGCACTGATAAAGAAATCAATTCTTGATGCAAAAAGCGTATGAAATAACTTTTAGGATAATTTCTTCTAGCAAATTGTATTTTTGAAGTATTACTATTATGTAAAATGAGATTGTTGATACATATGCAAGAACTTCCTCAAAGTTTTATGTGAACAAAAGGTTAACAATAAATGTCTAACTGTAAGGAATAACTAAACTCTTTTTATTCTTATAGCCAATCCTGAATAAAGCCCAAGGGAAGTTAGTTCAATCAAGAAACAGAAAGAAGGATTATGCTGTAAACACTAATAGCTAGGAAGATGACAAAGAATGAGAAACACCATCTCTTTTAAAGAAATAACTCAGGAAAGTAAGCAGTATATACTTAAATGATTAAATGACAGATTGTCAAATTTTGGGGAGTGGGTTCCTCATCATGTTTCGTGTTCAATAGCAAAAGAATATGAAAGTTTGTAATTACATTAGTTGCATCATGACTAATTTTGCAGATTAAAGTACCATATCAAATGGAAGTCTTGAGAATGATAAAACGATTTATAGAAACATACCTGCTGAACATTTTCATGATCAATAAATGACTTGATTCCAAGCAATAGAAAATCAATCTGGCTGGTTCGTGGTGTCATTAGTGGTGATTGTGGTGTCATGCTTCCAGGTGATAAAACACTATATGAATTGCTCATAGTTGCTTGTAGTTCATTCATATTATTTGCTACAATATTGCCAATGACTTCCCTATCCAAGATATCTGCATAAGATGGACAGAATAATCTATTCTGACCAGGGGACAGGCAATCATACCCTTCAGCTGAACATGAAGCACAAGTTTTAACAACCTCACTATGAACTTCTACACCATCTGAGCCCTTCTGTGTAATGGATGATAAAATCTTCTCAAGAACATCCACAACTCTCTCCAGCCTCTCATCAAGAGTTAAGCCCTTTGAATCACATTTATCAGCCATCGTACAAACTCTAAAATGACCTTCCGCATATATTGTAGGTATTTCATAATCACATATTCTACAAATCATTTTTGGCTTCCCAATAATTTGATGTTGTTGAACTTCAGAATCATATACAGAAGTATCTTCTTCCTTAGGTAACTGTGGCTTTGAACTGTCATCAATCTTAGAACTAATATTAGAAGAACCATCAGAAGTTCCCAACTTAGTTATATCTATTTGTGAGAATGGATCTAGCAATTTCTTTGAAGGGGGTTGATCATTCTCATCGTGAATTTTTTTCTGATTCTTCTCATTAGATGAGGGAAGCTTCTTCCAGGATGATATCCTAGGTCTGCTAGATGAATCCATGTGCCGACCACCATCTTGATTAAAATATTTATGGTCTTGGAACCTCTTCATGATAATCCTCTCTTTCATGTCTTTGGCACTCAATGAGATCTTGAGACCGTCTCCTGATCCCGAGTAAAAGCCCAGGTCACTCAGCTGGTGGAACCCGAGAATATGTTCTTGTTCTCCACACATCCCCTCTTTCTGGAACTGAATCAGTCTAGTGCACCTGGTGAGGATAAAAAGAATGCGGGTATGGACTTGCTTGAGCAAGCCCATTGGCAATTCTTGGCGGCGATCATCCACATTCTGAACTATTCCCTCACAAGATGACCAGAACTCATCCGGTGTCATCTCGGCACATTTCTGAGTAAGAATCAGAAGATCCTCCAAAGGTTCCCGCCACTCAGAATGCTCAATTGTGCCCTTTTCGAGAATCCCAACCAAATCGCCAGCAAATGTGCCCAATTCTGCGTTAATCTCCTCTTTCAATTTTTTAAATTTTGATCGAATCACGCTCATTACTTCCTAAGATGTTCACCAAAACATCAAAATCCCAACTTAGCCAAAGAACACAGAAAATAGGAGGAATGCGTGATTACCTCCGAGTTGAGGCCTCGAAGCTTACGAAAGGGAATCTGGGGGTGGTGGTTCCCTTTGCCATTCAACTCATGGGAGAAACTCTTGACATCGGTTGTCCGCTTCCGGCGGCCGCTGGTGGCGCGGAGCACGGCACGGAAGCGCGGCGACTCCATCTCTTTGACGTCCTCCTTAACGACCTCGAACTTAACACGGCGGCTGCCACCGGCACCACCACCCTGCTTCATCGCATCGCAGGAATTTCATCAAACAGAATGGAAACCACGACGATCGACAACGACTCCCTTAATTTTTTTTTTCTTCCATCAATCATCAACAGAAAACATAAAGAATCCACGAAATGCTTCACATTACCTCCATTGCCAACTCCGAAATCCGCCTTTCTTTAGAGATTGGAATCTGTCCTCAGCGTTTACTCCCCGCTTATTATCAATTAAAATAAATATATATATATATATAGATATAAGAAATCAATAGAACAAACAAATCAAGAACAACTGTAAGTAAACCGCAGATTTGACTAGCAAAGAAAAAGAAGAGAGATCAAAGAATGGGCATTGTAAAAAAAAAAAGGAAACAAGAATTAATTAGTATGCTAAAATTTAATCAACGTCTTTTGATTCAATCTCGCTCTTCCCCTCTCTATTTAAAGCCGGCGGGAGTTCCGGTCCTCTCCGCGTTCGTTGCACCCCCGGTGACATTTACCTTTGTACCATTTAACTCGAATAATATATAATAAAATTCCCAATAAGAGCCTTTCGAGTCTCCCACGTCTAACCAATTTAGAATTATATTTGTATTTATATTTATATTTAATTGAAAAATATTATCTTGCCATCTTTTATCTTGAATAACTTGTTAAGAAATGGATAATAAAGTAATACACTTAGGAGTCATTCCTTGATATTTTCTCCTACCTCTTGCTACCGAGATTAGATCTTCTGTCCCTAAGTTTCCCTAGTCCAGATCCTTTGGTCCACTTTGCTTGGTCCCTCCTGGTCCAAATTAGGAGGGTCATTGGATCAGATCATGATCCATATATT
>JBAMIB010000125.1:351410-361806 GCA_037177415.1 Kaempferia rotunda | reverse complement strand
ACAGAAGTTGCTCGGAATGATGTGTTATAGCTGCTAGTCGAAGTGTTTTTTATAGCACATATCCGGGCGCCCCCATTGGGGCTGAGGTGGTGCTTCCTCACTGAAACTTCATCCACGAGATTTTATCTATGCTAGGGTGCCCAAACCTGGTCGGCCGCCTGGATATCTTCTTTTCAACCATTTTGTCCAGCTTTGATATCCTATGCCACAAAGTTAGTACAACAATAAAATATAGTATTATAATGAGTTTGACAATCTGAGGACTGTTCGATTATAACTTCAGATTTCCAGTGAATCCCTAGGTCGAATCGACGCCTACTGTTCCCTCACCGGGGAATGCGTCCTCACCTACTCCTTTCAGGAGAGTTTACCTGTTGTCAAACTGGTCTTCTAGACCATTTGGACTTTTGCTCAGCATCTAAGACCTTAAGACTTTCTGCTGGACATCCGACCTTTCACCCATCCAATCTTCCACCTAATGTTCGCGACCTCCAGGATTTTCACCTACGTTCGATCCCGACTTGTAGAAGTTTCCACCTAACGTCCTTGACCTACTAAATCTTTCCGCCTAACTGTAACTAGGATTTTCCACAACCTAGGGTTACCTCCCCCTAGGACCTAGGGTTATCTTCCCCTAGGATTTTCCACTTACCTAAGATCCCTTAGGACTTTCCTGCAAACTTAATTCAACTTGTTAGAACAACAATAATACTTAATTTAGAATCCTTTGTCAATATCAAAACTTAGATTCAATCATTGGTGCACCCTCACCAACTTGCCCACCTTTTCCTCCCCCAAGTGACTGATCTTGAATTATGTTGAACTTTCTTTGTTCATATTGTTTGGTGACATTTACAGTTAGGAAGTTTACTTTTCTATTTGACAACACATTTTGGTTTTAGTTAAGGAGTTGGAATTGTTTAGGTTGCTACTTTTTCATATGATCTTGAAGTATGAAAAGCATGAAATGTCCTTTAAAACATAATTTATGTGATTGAATATTATTGATGTCATGTGGGTATGTTCCCTTATTTTTGGCGACTCGTGTTTTCCTATCCCCTGGTAGAACCTTGATAAAGCATGTAAAGTTGATTTACTTTCATTATAGCTTACTTGATAGTTTGATACTTCACTTCACTCACAATTTGCTTCCATAGGGTTATGTTAGTACGAGCTAGTCATGATTCCTTTAGTTGGACAAGTACCAAGGTGACCATAGGTGATTCTTTTTTTCAACACTATAGTTACTAGACTATGCTCGGTGTGTGTAATCTTATTTGGAAAAATAAAAATTCCTTGTGAGAAGAAAAAAATGAAAAGAGAAGAAATAATATAAAATACTTGTAGCAAAAATAAGGTGAAAGTGAAGAAAAAAAGAGAAAATAAAGGGATAAAAAATATTTGTCGTTGGTGGAAAGGATAGGATGGCCAAGTTAGGTCACTGGAAAAACATCTATCTATTTCTCTTATTACTGAGCATGCCTTTGAGACTTGGTGTCGGGAAGAGGGGACGAATCTTGCGTATGGCAGGTAAGTGCCTAATGCCGCAAACCTTGGGAACACAATTGAATGATGACTTGACTAGGAAGAAATTCAAGACCCTAGGAACAAACAATGCACTTACACTCAACTAGCTTATAGGTTTGGTGAAATTGATTAAGTACTTTCGCTTTAAAATGATATCATTTGATAAAACTAGATAAGCTCATTGAAATTAGCAATATTGTTCACATGTTCTTTTTATATTCATATTTGTTTGAGGACAAGCAAAGGTTTTGTTTGGTGGAATTTGATATGTGTGAAGTATATAAGATTTTCATCGTATTTTCACACTACATTTGACCTACTTTTGTGCATGCATGATTTAAGATATCCTAATTCTATGCTTCATTTTCATATTTTATTACTCCTAGATACTACTCTCATGTATTTTGGACGACAAAAGCGAAGGTTGAAGTGAAACGGACAACAAGAGATCAAGTTAAAGAAGTCATGCTCTGCCACGGGTGCTAGTGCCTCTCGACATGGGTTGTGCTTGGCTTTGGTGCCCTGCCACGACCGCCCTTGCCCAGCGGCACGAGCCGTGTCCAGCAGCAAAGGTCGTGTCCCGCTTGATGCTCCCTACCGTGACCTACAGTGCTCAGCAACACAGGCCATTCCCCACTCGAACGCCTTGCCACAAGCACCTATGCCAAGCAACATGGGTCATGTCCTGCTAGATCTAGCGCTCTCACATCCAACACAGGCCCCCGTGCCAAGCGGCACGACTCGTGTCGGCAGTCGATCTCCAAGAACTATATAAAGAGCTCTTCTCCAATGGATTAGGGATCTCGATATGGGATCATCCAAGGACCCCAAGGAGGCTAGAAGAGGAGTCTTGAAGGTGTTCCGAATCCATCTACGCATCGAGGAGAGATCAGAAGCGACTAGGAGGAAGAATTATGAGCAATTCTAAGTCTTCTCCTCCTGTGTTTTTCTGGATTCGAATATGTTTGTTTGAGATTGCGAACAATATTTGATGATTGTAACCCCTCGTTTATGGGGTATATAATTTCCTAAATTCTAGGATAATGGAGTAACATCTATGCGATATAGATATTATTCCTGTGATCTATGCATGCTTACTTATCTTGTTTTTTATAATGTATTGGATTGTGGCTCAGATCTACCATGTTAACATGATCTCGATGCCAAAAGCAGGAGATTCGTATCCCATGAGGGTTTAGGGATGAACCAAAAGAAGAATTTGACCCTCCAATCTATAGAAAACCGAGATGTGGAGAGTCAGATTCGAAAGTGCAACCTAGTATGCCGCAATGAACCCTAGACTGTCATAAAGTCTAATGGATCCAACCTAATTCATCGTCATGTAGTAGGGAAAGAGGGCAATTAGAGGTAGTAAGATCTAATGATAAGGTCCCCATAGGTTACAATTACTAGTTACTATCCTTCCGAAAGTAGACGATGATTCGAGTTGATATGTCATTGTAGAAGCAAAAGTTCACATAAGATATCATAGGATGGTTTACCTAAAAAAGCCAATATTGAGGACAAAACTGAGACATAGATTAAGTGTTTGCTAACATAGAGGTGAAATCGAAATCCTAAGACCATTTTCTTTGATTGTCTTTCCTCGACCTTATCTGCCTTCTTTGTCTGCTAGCCTTCTCTGACTGTTTGTTGTGATCACACTCTGCCTTCCTCTCATGATCTCTTTGATTTCCTTCTCTCTTTCACTTTCTTTTCTTTCTTTTCACACCTGGACTTTGGTTTAAGCACTCATGACATTCAACACTTCTAATTTGGTCTAGACTAGGGGTGTCAATTCAGATGGGTCGGGTCGGATCGGGTTGGAATTTTTTTTAACTCTCAACCTGAACCCGATCCGAACCCGAACTCAACCCGAACCTAACCAACCTGAACCAGACCAGGACAACCCCTATAATCTGATTAAAATAACTTTTTTTTGACTATTTTCCCAATAATTCTTCACTTTTATCTCAATACTCATCACTATCATACTAACATTGATATTAATATATATATATATATATATATCTTAATTTTCAAAATAAAATTTGATTTAATCCTAAAAAATTAACTAACCCCTAAATTCAGGTCAATCCAAATCTGACCCGAATCCAATCTAAAAATGTTCATTCCGAAACCCTCCAACCCGAACCCGACCAGAAAATCTCCAACCCGAACCTAATTTTTTTAGGTCGATTCAGGTTGGATCATCGGGTGGGGTTCATTTTTTACACCCCTATCACCATTCCATGTGGATTCGATCTTTGTATTAATTGACGACACTTCTATGTACTTGCAGATATGCCATACATAAATGGAAATCTTAGAGTTTTCAATTACAACACAACATCCTAACTGGTCTATAGACAGAAACTAGATTCCGCCTTATTTCCATATCATAAAACATATCATTGAGATACAGGACTTGATTACTTTGAAACAACAGTTTGCAAGTGTCAATCCCTCTCACCTCCACAAATAGGCTATTCCCCACATATAGTATTCTCCAATGTAGGCTTAAATGGTAGAATTCCATATATACACTCCTATCATGAGCTACATAATATGTGGCTCCTGAGTCTACAATTCATAAAGGAGATGAGTTAGCGAACATTACACTAGATGACACATAACTCATACCATGTAAAGAAGAAGGAAATACCTTTCGCTTGCTACAGTCACATGTGAAATGCCCTCGCTTACCACATATGTAGCATCGGGCATTGCTCTTTGTGAGCTCCTTCTTCTTACTTTTCTATCCCTATCCTTTTCCGTCGATCTTTACAAATTGCTTTTTCTTGCCAAGACCTTTGGTCTTCTTCTCATGCCTGTGACACTTGTGCTTATACCCGGGGTGCCCTTACTAGACTCTGCAAAGTGAGAATAACCTAAAGCAGACCTGGTCACCTCCTAGTGCCCCTCCTTGAGTTCACACTGCCTACTCACATTCATGAAAGTATGAATATTTTTAGTGTGTGTGAGATAGGTCTTGACAATATCCCAACAATTAGGCAAGGACTGAATCACTCCTAATACTTGAAACTCATTTGACATAGACTCCTCCATATTCTTCAGAGAGGTAATCATGCTCGACATATGCATTAAATGTTGCTTCATAGTATGATCATTCCTCTTCTTATGAGTTATGAACTTATAAGTTAGCATCCTCAACTTAGGGTTGGTCTCTTGGCGATCGGCTAGAGGGGGGTGAATAGTCTTGCGATTAAAAGTAAACTACCTTTCTCTTTCTTTCGACTTTAGTCTAAACAAGTACACTTAATAAACAATAAAAACATAAAAGAAATAAATATGAGGCAGGAGGAATTACTTGATTTGCAATCGGAGAGGTTGCTAATCCAAGGCAGATGAAGCTATTTAAGTAGACTCCTTCGATACAAGTCAAAGGCGGAGAAACCTCGTATAAGACATTAAAGCTTACGAACAGTGAAGAACAGAATAGAAATTGAGTATAGAGTAAGTGTTGTTCTAAACTAGGTGAACAAGCGCTCTATTTATGGTCTACTAGCCGATTTTATTCGTTGTTGACATGGCATACTCTAGGCGCCTAGATGGGGATCTAGGCGCCTCTAGCATGAAAGATTTATCCACTTTGCAACGGCTACGTAACGGTGTGGGGATAAAAATTTATCCCCACTCAGGTGCCTAGACAAGTCCAGGCACCCGGATCATTGCTGACGTGGACCCAAAAGTGATCCACGCTGCAACGACCCGGAAGGGAGCCTGGCTGGTACTAAAGCAGTTTGGGTGCCCGGACAAATCAGTTTTGTGCTGACGCATCCAGATTCTTCTTCGGTCGCTTGGGTGATATTCTAGTCATCCAGAGTTGAGCTCACCCAAACCCAACTTCGGTATTCTCCTCGAGTAGTCTTCCTTCCCAGCTCTTGTCCCTCAGACCACTGTGCGCGTCTTTCTCACTCCACTGATATAATCTTCCGTAGTTTCTCGTCCCTTGGATGCACCAAGCCCCTCGGCTCAATTCCCGGACCATCTTTCTCGTCCGCTTCGTCTTCCGCTCGACTTCATACATTCCTAAGTCCCTGCACACTGAGACATAAGGTATCAAATACGCATAACCTAATTTCACTCGGTTTATCATATCAAAATTAATTCGGGGTACTTACACTTAGGAGATGACGGGGTGCCATAATGCGCTCTTTAAGAGTATGCCAAACCGACACAACAATAGGATACTGCTCATAAATCAAGATTAATTCATCATGCATGCTACCGAGAAGAATTACCCTTACTTGGCCATCCTTCTTTTTCCAAGCACCATATACCTCCTGTCGTCTTGCCTGCGTTGTGATGCCTTCTCGAGGTCTACCATTTCGTATGTAAGAATCAATTTCTAACTTGAATTTTAATTTAAAGTTTAAGGTTCCTGTGTAAAATTTAAAATCCAAACTGTGTGTGCATAATTTATTTTTTAAATTACCTATGGGTAATTATGATTTTAAGTATAATGATACTATTAGGAAAGGAGATAAAAACATATAAAAATTATTGGATCATGTTGGTGTTGTGATAGAGAAGGTGAATACCATTTTGTTATTACATATTAATATTGTAAAAGAATATATGTGTGCCTGTTCTGTGATCCTCCGTGATCACTGGAAGACCAATCAACCTGTTTGTGGTTATTTGTCGTTGTCTTCCCTATGAGACATGCAAAAACACACTGGGCGTTTGTACTCCTCAAGTTAGAGGACCACAATGAGAAGAGAAGATATAAGTTTTAGAGTTTAGAGAATTTGGATTCCATATCTTATCACTTTCATGATTGTTCTTATATACCTTTCTGATGAATCTATTTCCCTTCCTATTAAATGGAAATAATAATTATCTCATTAATGCGTTGATCATTAAATGAAGACATATCCCATCTTATTTCTTATAACTGTTCATGGTCCCTCTTTAAATGAGCATTCATACAACAGACCAAGCATTAATTTAGACGGTACTAGATCACCAAGACATAAATGCTTGACCATCATGCGTCTATTATCCCGGACAGGGAGTCGGCGACTTACCGACTCCTAAAGTGTATCCGAGCGATGACTCGAAAGTAGTGATTAGAAGGATAACTGATTCATCTCTCACTCAGCCTACATTACCGATCGAGATTGATAGTGGTGAGCTTGCTTACTACAAATAGAAGAGGAGAAAGATAAACACAAGTATAATCTCACTCAGATAAGAGATCCTACTTGATCCATATGATCATCCTCACTGTCTTATCGATCGGTCGCTCCTAAGATTCCTTAACTTTGATTTGACTTTAGCTGTCTGATCATTTTCTTATATTGATTTATATATGCCACATGGCTCCACAGATATCTACAGCATCAATGTGCAAAAGAAAATAATCAAACTAGAGTGTTCGGCGATTTAATGTGATGTGCAAAATAATCTCTACCATTTCTCCTTCTCAGCAAAATAAGTTTATGGCACTATCATCTACTATATTGAAATTCAAGAAATAATTTTTTTGATATTCTTTTTAATTTTTTATTCTTGGTTGAATTTTATTTTTTTTAATATTTTTTATTGTGAAGTATCTCCATATAATATTGGATGTAAGACAACTGTCCTTTGATATAGGAGCCACATGGCTAAATTCCTCAAAATACTACATGATATATGTATTCAAACTATTAATATTTAGTTGAAAGTTCTTTAAATCTAGTTCAGTTAACTAGTTGTTGGTTCTTTGTATAACTCCATGTGACTCTAGTTTGTGAAATTTATTTAGTTTTTGAATTTTAAAATATTCATTTTATGCCAAATTTATATTTAACAAACCAAGGGACAAACATGCAAAATGGTGCAATAATATTTGTATATCTATGTATTAGTTTTGCATAGTAGGCGAAGATGAAATAATTTTAGCAAAAGCAATATTTTGATTTTGTTAACATTATTTACACTATAATTAGAAACATAAACAATATACTTAAAAAAATATCTAATTGAGAGCAATCACTTGCATATAAATTCATATATTTTTGAGGTCCCCTCGGGGCGGTGCGATGGTTAAGACATGGGAGGTTTACCCGTTGCCACATGAGGTCTAAAGGTCAAAACTCAACGCGTTTGAGCATATACCTCCCTCCATCTTAACCATTTGCACTAATGGCTAGTAGCCACCCGTGATTTAACTTCTCCGTTGTTCCGGTGATGAACGACGTGGAGGGCCGGTCCCAGGAAGCCAATCAACAGCAACCAATGTCGATGAGATGGACGCTGGGGGCAGGTCAATCTGCGAGGTTTAACATGAACGTTAAAGGGAACCCACCGGAAGAATTCCGGCGGAAACCCCTCCGACGCTCAAGTCAGGCCCAGAAAGAGAGAGAAGTTGCGAAAAGAGAACTTAGATGATCCGTTACCTAGGGTTGCCTTCCTTTATATAGAGGCGACATGCGTCTCTTCTCCATGATTAGGGCTGACTTGGTATTTTCTCTGAAGTCTTAGGAACCTGTCAAGAAAGAAAACAAAATCTTCGAATATCTCTTTTATGACCTGGTCAAATATTTATTACCAAATAATCACATAATAAATATTTTTCTATAATGATCGGATCTCCCCATTTTTTAGTAATAAATACCGAAATTCCCGGGGGAGTACCGTGTGAACCTTCAATGAGATGACCCACACCATTATTAGAGGGGTTTCTAATTAGCCCGAGAGGTACTCGGGACTTTCTGTGCCCAAGAGGTACTCTGGACTTTCTGCGCCCGAGAGGTACTCCGGACCTGGCTGACTCAGCACGTTCTTCCAGATGTCTCTCCCCCCTGTAATACGCGAATCACATATAAACTTTTTGCATGTCATTCTAATCTCTCTAGGTACATCTATCATTTCAGACACATACTTTTAATTTTTTAATTTTTTTTACCAATCTACAACAAATCCATGGATTCATCGTAAATTTGGTGATAAATCCATTGACTCATCACAGATTCGTAAAAAAAATTAAAAATAAAAATAAATGTGTCCGAAATCGCAAATGGACCTAAAGAGATTGGAATGATATGAAACTAGTTCTTATAAGTTCGTCTAGTTCTCCTGATTATATTCATGCACTCAAACATCAATTTGACATAATATATTTTCTTCATTACTAAGTCAATTAGATGATTTTAATTGACTGATGATTTAGTAAAATTAAAATACTAAAAAGAGTTATTGATTGAATATGTTAGAGTCATTTTGATGTTAAAAAAACCACTTATCTCAATATTAGATTAAACTTTTATTTGAGAATATTTATATAATCAGGAGAACTAAATAAACACATAAGAACTAGTTTCATATTATTCTGAGCTCTCTAGGTTCATGTGCCGATTTTGGATCTTCATTTTTTTTATTTTTAATTTTTTTTACGAATCTGCGACGAATCCATGCATTTCTTGCTAAATCTGTAACGAATCTATGGATTCATCGCAGATTCATAGCAGATTGGTAAAACAGTAAAAAATAATATAAAAATGTTCGAAATCAGTAGATGGACCTACAGAACTTTGAATAACATAAAATCAATTTTTATATGTTTGTTTAGTTCTCTTGATTATATAAATACCCTCAAATATCAATTTGACATAATATATGATGATCAGTGATTATTTTTAACACCAATGTGTTCAAAAAATATAATTCTTATTAAAAAAAATCATGACTCTTAGTATATTGTGACAAATTGATACTTGAGGGCATGGATATATGTCACGCCCTGAGGGTAAGGTTGTCCGACAAAAATAAGACATCATCTCTCCTGTAATTGTGACAAATGAAACTAGATACATAGCCAATCGACTCACATACAAAACTATCCTCATCCCACACAGCTGTAATCAACATGCACAATCACGTAGTTTATATAACAACCACTCGGCTGACATAAGCATAACTACACAGTTTATAAAGTAGGCCACTCGGCTAACATAAGAAAAAACTTAGCAAATGACAGAAGGAAAAACTCCATAAATCCATACCTTAGACTGCGAGTTGGCCCAGCTTGACACCACAAACAAAACAAACACATAACCGAAAACACAATACGAAAACTCTAAGTCAAAGTTTAGTTAATACAATACCAAGACAAAAAGAAAATCAAATCTAAAACTATAAGAAAACAACTGGTAAGTCATGCATCCTCGATAGTGACATGGGACTGACAGGTAGGAACCTCCAAACTACTCCAAGTAGTATCTACCTGCTACCCGGCGAAAGAAAAATCTGTTGAAGGGGTGGTGAGTCTAAAAACTTAGCGGACATATAACAAATAGTGCATGATCATAATAAATGTGTAGAGATACAAAGGTATATAGTCTCGAAGAATGCAACAAAGGTATAATTATAAAACCATAAATATTATCCATACCTGAGATAAGTTTTCCAATATCATATAGTATTAGGTGTGGGTCTACATGTCTCACAACTAGCATAACATCAAAGCATAATCTATACAACTACTAATAAGCAGGCTAAAATCATATACATGTAATAGATGTAACATAACCATAAATAAATAGAGCACAATAATGCAAGAATGATAAAACAATAGCATAAACAATCACACACAGGTATATATATGCATATGCACAACATGGTCACTCTTGCCCATCTCTCTCAGCTACCATGACCCTTGTATGGTCGAGAGGCTAGGACAATGACAACTGTACAACATTCCAGCTACCACTACTCTCAAGTGGCCGAGTGGATAGTTCACATAGTTGTCTCACTAGCTATATAGCAATGAGGCGCTTATTGCTCGCAACTCCAGCTATCACTACGTGAAGCGAGTGGGGAGCACAACAAGACATTCGACACGTACTTCGCTACTACT
>JBAMIB010000125.1:318330-332625 GCA_037177415.1 Kaempferia rotunda | reverse complement strand
AAGTGTTATTTTACGATTATACCTGCGTGAAATGTATCATGTGGTGTGTGTGATGTAATAAAATTAGTTTTATTATCGCATTATTTTTGCTTCCGCTGCATATTTTGCAAAACGTGTTAAGTACATTCGTCATTGGGCTACCCAACAACATCTATCATAGATGCCCACAAAGTGTTCCTTAGAAAGACCTTTAAGGTATACCTTATGATTGTAAGGATCGATTGAGCTAGGGTGGGGGATAGCTACTTTAATTTGATTTTACAGCAGAAATAAATTAACTAAATCATCAACCCTAACACCTTGATTTACTTGGTATCCACCTCAAGCTAACTTGAGGTGACTAATCCAAGGATCCACACTAGTCCACAACATCCACTATGAAAAGCTCTCCTTCTCGGAATGACATCGAAGGTGGAGAAACCCTAACAACTCTCTTTACAATCACACAAAGAAGAGAACAAGAGGAAAGGAGATTACAATGAACTAGCTTCTTCTTCTTCTTCTTCGCTTTGCTCGAGAACACGCAGAGAGTAGATCACAATCGCAAGATGAACAGTAAAAATGAGCGAGAGGGATTTCTGAAGCTGCAACTTTGCTTTTAAACCTTTGCCTGAAATCCGACCATTTCTCACAGAAGCATCGCCGTTGATCGATCAACTGATTGATTAAAAACTATTCGTTGGAGCTATCTGCTTTAGATCAACGGCTGTGATTTCCTGGATCTGAAAACTCAATGTTTCGGATTAGATTATTTCAATTTCCAGCATTTGATCGATCAACTAATCGATTAAGTACCCTTCTGTTTGCTATTTTCTTCTGCGCAATCGATCGGTTGATCGATTGAACATATTCAATCGATCAACTGATCGTTTAAATAGCATTCTGTGGATTTCCCAAAACCAGGCTTCCGTCGATCAACTGATCGATCAACTCAAACTGATCGATTAGCTGATCGATCCATACCGACTTTGTGGATTTTGTTTTCTGCACAATCGAAGGTTGATCAATCACATGATCGATTGGCTCATCTCAATTGATCAGTTGATCGATCCATTGTGTCTTTGGCACAGTTTTATAATTTCAACATAATAAAATATACCTCGTGCCAGATGAATTTAAAGTTCACTGGACTTTATACCTGGAGTATGATATCAGGATTTCCATGCCAAGAATCCGATGCTCAACCTCCTTGGACTTCCCTGCCTTACATCCGGTCTTCCGACCTATAAGGACTTTTCCTTGCCAAAAATCCGGTCCTCGACCTTCTTGGACTTTTCTTGCCTTACATCCGGTCTTCCAACTTTTAAGGACTTTTTCTTGCCAAGAATCTGGTCCTTCACCTCCTTGGACTTATTTTATCTTACAAACTCACAGTTTGTGTTAAGTACAACATATTAGACTAAACTTAAATAAATGTCAATATATTAAAACTCCCAGGACACAATTGCTCTAACACGGGAGCCCTGAACTCAATGAAGTTAACGCCAGATTGACTTCAGCTCGGTCGGCTTCGTTCAACTCCGATTGCTTGGGTGATCTCGGACATCTGACCATACCCGAACCCATTTTCTTCCCTTCTTGGGTGAACTTCCTCCGCGATTTTTCGTCCCTAGGACTGCTACACATGTCCTTCTCGCTCCACCGGTGTACTCTTCCATAATTTCTGATCACTCGGATGCATCGAGCCTGTCGACTATCTTCCAACGCCATCCTTTTTGTTCGCCGTATCTTTCACTCGACTTCTTATGTTCATAACCTCCTGCATACTAGACACAATATTAGAAAACAATATGACCTAACATAACTTAGTTGATCACATCCAAACCAATCTGGGGCACCAACAATAATGACATCAATTAAAGAAAGGGGCATGATAGTTATGGAGGAAGGGGAGCGATAGTTATGGAGGTGCGCCCTTTATGCTCTATTTATTTAGACGGATGGATAAATGAGGGAAAATAATCAACAGATCTAATGAAAATTTTCCTTTTCCTCGTTCATCCGTCCATCCAAATAAATAGGGTATTAGAGTCTTACACACTTATTCAATCCCTATATAAGATAATGGTAACAGTAGGAGAAGGGAGACGAAACCATAATACTGTTTTTCATTTCACTATATTTCTTTTGTCTCTATAACCTTTTCTCATCGGAGAGATAACAACCAAAGTACGCCTTGACCCATTCATTTCAGTTGTTAGTGACTGAGGTCTTTGTTAGAGTTGTTGTATCAGCTTGCCCAACAGGAGCTCGCCTTGGCTGACTGGAGCCAACTTGATGATCACTCGACCTACATGACAATTACCGACCAATAATAGCTGAATCCAATAAGAGTGATAGTGCAGCAGGTGTGGATAAAGGGATCTTGCTCAAAACCCAACAAAAACTTGACAGAAGTCAACCATAGAAGTCGATCTCAGAAGAATCGTCCAGACGTGCATTCATCTCCCAAAGAGAGCATCTGTGGGTATATTGAACAGTGAATCTATCCCTAACCTTGGGTTATATCAAAAAGTTGTAGAAGAATAATATTTAATAGTTTACTTATCCATCCGTCTAAATTTTCGTTTAATACACGGTATACTAGTGCGGTTTGAAAACATCAATCAAGTGACAAAAAAAGGCGATTCACTCGCCCCCAGTGCCTCTGCCAACCTGTCTCCAGACTAACACAAAGGAGATAAATTACGTGTGACTACTAATTATTAGTGCAAATGGTTAAATCATGGGGTTGAAAACATCAACCAAGCTTATAAGCCAAAAAAAGTTTGGACATTCTTCCACTTGCACACCGACCGGTTTATAATGATATGTTATTCCCACTGTTATTTATCTTCAATTATATCGGCTTTCCCAATTCAACCTGTCTTCGCCTCGAAGAAATCCCCAGGCCGAATAGTCATTCCTTCGATCTTCGGCTACGGATTCGATCGCTGCTCATATTCAGCCGATCTCGATTAGTTCCAGTTGTATCTTCGGTCGGCGTTGTATTTGACTGACGTGTTGGGTTGATCTATGGCGGCGGCGATGAGCAAAATCGAAACGGCCCATCAGATGTATCGCGAGGGGCGGCACGACCAGGCGCTTGGTCTCTACACTGAAGCCTTGGCGATGGCTAAGAGCAAGGCCCAGAGGATCGCGCTCCACAGCAACCGAGCCGCTTGCTACCTCAAGTTGCATGAATTCAAGAAGGTTTCCTCGTATCCTTCATCTCTTTTTTCGCCCAATTCGATTTTCTGCTCATCTCTTTCGGTTTTTTTATTCATATTTTTGTTTAACTTAACGGATTGCTATTTACTTCGATGGAAATAGGTGAACTTGTGGCTTGATGGGAGATACCCTCATGTTAAGACGATGTTGATTTTATTGGACGCTTATATTTCTATTTTTTTTATCAAATATAAACACTGGGAAGTTGCATGACATAAAAGTACAGCTTTTTCTCGAAGAATTATAAGACATTGAAGTAGTTATTATTCCATTTGCTAGGTTGTTGTGTCATTTCTGATAAACTCATTAGAATTGACAATGTTCTTAGGCTGCCGAAGAATGTACATCTGTTCTTGAGTTGGATCATCAACACACAGGAGCTTTAATGTTACGTGCTCAAACATTAGTGACCCTCAAAGATTACCAATCAGCACTCTTCGATGTCAATCAACTGATGGAATTGAATCCGTCATCAGAGGTGTACCAAAATTTGCAGGCCAGGTTGAAAACACAACTGGTAGGCTTCTTTGCTTCATATTCCTGATTATAATGTTTCAGCAACTAGTCATCTCTCTTCGGGAGGTTTCCTCTGTTATCACTGCATACATGCTGCGTCTACTTGGGTGACTTGGATCTTATTGCTCAATGAACTTTATTTATCACTATATCACTGGTAAATTCAAATATCTTAGGTTTCTTTTAATTACATTAGCTTAGATGTTCTATTATCTCCTTCTACCTCTAATATCTTCCTAATTAATTCAAATTACTCTTCATACATTGCAGGCTTAAAACATAATGTTTAGGAAATTCAAATGCAAGTGAGAAATCCATTCTGTTGTTTAGGGAACCTATTTGGTGATATGGTCCGTTTATATGTGAACAATCATATCTGCCTGCTGTTGTCTAGATGCAGACCTAGCATGGTTCATTTAGAAATCAAACTCTACTCGTTACTACAGTTTGTATGAATTTTTGGTATCTTGACCGAACTATTCCTTCCTTCCCAATGCACATTTGAACTGCTAGTTCCTTGTCCTATTCGATCATGTGATCTCTACTTATCCAAACTAAATTCAAATGCTGAGATAGACCAAGATGGGTTAGTCCTTTACATTCCCTAGCTAGTATTGAATTAGATCTCCTAAACAATTTCTCTTTAATACTATGTCAGTTGTCCATGTGTCTGCGGACCATTGGTCTAGTGTTGCTCTCTCACTTCTCCTTTGCTGCCTTGACGTGTGTTAAGCTTCCCCTATGTAGTATGTTGGTGAGTAAATGTGTTAGATTTATAATCAGAGCATTTTTTTTTATTATAAGTTTTAAAAGTTCAATTGGGTTAAAAGTGCAATCTCGTTCATTTAGTGGAATAAAATGAGATTAATAAAATATTTTGACTAAGCAAAAGTTGACTAGGTTGAAATTACTTGAGGTTAATTTAATTGAGTCCAGTCAGATACCTTTGGTGGCTCGAATAAAAACTCAAATAAATTATAAGAGATAATTTATCATAACTGTGGTGGTAAAATATAATTTATTGCACTCGTATTATCATGAGTATTGTACGTGCTACAAGACACTTGATACTTATCAAATTTTTATTCAAGGAAAGTTTCAATTTTAAAAGTTAATCAAATATTGTATGAGTTGATTAACCTAACAAGTTATGATAAGATAATAATTATTCAATATTGTTATCTGGAATAATTAAAACTAGTCCATAATAGAGTGTGACAAACATTATAGAATTGAGTTTTGAGAGAACACCAAATGTTTGGACATTTGGAGTAGGGCTGTAAATGGGCTGAGCTAAGCTCGAGCTAGTTTGTGAATTTGGGCTCGAGCTTGGCTCGCAAAATCAAATTAAAATGAAAGACGCATGCGCGAATGCTGAGATTCGAACCTTCAACTACGAGGAGACTTAACAAGATCTCTCTAGCCACGGAACTTCCGCAACTTATTCTTAATATTTAAAGTAATATTATTTTAAATATTATAATATTGAATTAGCCCAGCTCGATAAATCTTGATGAGCTCTCGAGCCAGTTATAAATGGGCTCGAGTTTCGCTCGAATGTTAAACGAGCCGGCTCGAGCTTGTGGCTCAAGCTCGGTCAACTTCGAGCTTGAGTCGAGGTTTGATCGAGTCGCTCTCGATGGGCTCGCGAGCGGCTCAACTCATTTGCACCCCTAATTTGGAGCATAGGTCCAGTGTTAAAAATACATTGAAACTTGCTTTGAGCATAATATCTCTTTATTTGCATGTTGAATTATTAAATTCGTGTTAAATATCTAGAATAATAAAGATCTTGGCTTGAAATGTTTGAATTATAGAAAGTCAATTTTTATAATTGAACTTATTCATCTTAGCAAACACAAGTGATTAATACTTAAAATTTATCACCATGATAAACCCATTTTAGTAGTCAAAACAATGCATTTTTCTTACGGAGAAATCAACTAAATTGGTATGGGACATACACATAATTTTACTAATGTGCTAAAGAGGAAACTCCGCTCATGACGAACTAGTTATGGCCGGTCCCAAGCCCTGATAAAGGAGGGTTGCATAAGGTTGCCAACTAATATTAAACTATGGCAAATGCTCAATAGATGTATCTATAAAATTATTATACTAATGTTAGATTGTTCCCGGAATGAACCCATTGCACGGTCTGACTGTAATACTTCGGCAAGGACCGCTACATCTTCAAAACTCGGGTGTAGTGTTAAATATCTAAGAGTTCGTATTGTAATGTTCGACTGTAATGTGTTAGCAAGGACATTTCTATAATAACTTAGATGTAGTGTTAAATATGCAAGAGTACTCACACCATAGGTTGGATAAAAACAAAATTATAAGAAAACTAATAGTCTAAAATTTGGAATATGGAATATTGGAACCGTTATTGATAAAACAATGGAGGTACTAGATATTAGGAGACAAATTAGTATTTTGTATGTACAAGAGAAAAAATGGATAAACAAGAAGACAAAGATGATAGAAAACTTGGGTTTTAAGTTATGGTATGTTTTTTTACATAGTTCGTTAAGGATGAAGTTGTATGCGTAAGTAGAAAGGAGATAAAATTATAGCTCTGATAATAGTAGCGAAAGAAACTATAAACGTAATAAACATATATGCACCTCAAGTAGAATTAGATCAAGATACTAAATTAAGGTTTTGGGATGACCTAGATGAAATATTACAAAATATTATGCCAAATGAAATGATTTTAATAGAAGACGATTTAAATGAGCATATTGGAGGGAAAAATAAAGAATATGAGAGAGTGCATGGGGTTATGAGTTTAAATAAGAAATGAAGATGGGAAAACTATATTGGATTTTGTGATAACATATAACTTTATACTAGCTAATACATTTTTTTAGAAAATAAAACACATGATCACCTTCAAAAGTGGGAATAATATATCGCAAATTGACTTTCTTATGATTATGAAGAGGGATAGAAAGATTTAAACGATTGCATGATCATCCCAGAGAAAGCTTAATTATCTAACATAGCTTAGTAGTGTTGAATATACGCCTTAATACTAGTATCAATAGAAGGAAAATATACACAACTTCTAGAATTAAGCAGTGAAAGTTAAATAATGGTATCTAAGGAGAAGTTGAAGTACAAATATTAGGTGAAATATATGACGACTCTAATACAATATGGGATAAAATGGTATCAAAGTTGAAAATAGTAGCCAAGAGTGTACTTGATGAGTCAAAGAGGCATGCACTACCTAGTAAGAAATCTTGGTAGTGGAATGAGAAAGTACATGAGAAAGTAAAGTGAAAACGAATAACTTATAAATTATATATTTGTAAGACTGAAAAAAACTTAAAAAAGTATATACAATAGCAAATAAAAGAAAAGCTAAGAAAATAGTAAATGAAGAAAATAATAAAACTTTTAAACGATTATATCGAAAATTGGATACAAAAGAAGGGGAAAAAGATATTTATAAAATATCTAAAGTGAGAAAGAGGAAGACAAGATATCTTATCAAAACAAGATGTATTAAAGATGAATGCAATAGGGTATAAGTAAATGATGAAGAAATATAAAAGCGGTGGAAGAGTTTCATACACTTTTTAATGAAAGTTTAGATGACCAACTTAATTTAGATAATTTAAGTAGGTCAAATAAGTATAAAAATTTAAATTTTTTATCGTAGAATTTAAACTTTAGAAGTAAAATTAGCTTTAAAAGAGATATAAAATGGAAAAACATTTGGATTAGATGATATTTTGATAAAGGTATAAAAGTGCCCATGAAATAAAGTATTGAATAACTTACAAAAGGATTTAACATGATATTGAAAATAAAAATAATATATCAATAATGGGTGAGTACTCTAGTTCCTTTATATAAGAACAAGAGAAACATATAAAATTATGCAAAATATAAGATTTTAAACTAATGAGTCATACCATGAAACTTTGGAAAAGAGCAAAAAGATTAAGGAAGGATACCACAGTGACAAAAAAAATCAATTTGGGTTCATGCCTGGAAGGTCGATAATAAAAGTTATACATTTTCTTAAGTAACTAATTGAAAAGTATCGGGAGTATTCATTGACTTAGAAAAAACATATGATAGAGTTCGAGAAATTATACGAAGAATTTTAGAAAAGAGAGGTGTAAGCATAATATATACTGAACTAATTGTGGATATATATAAGGATGCAATGACCATAGTGAAGACATGCGGATTAACTAAAACATTTCCAATAAAGAATAAGTTACATCAAAGATCATATTTAAGTCCCTGTCTTTTTACATTAATCATGGACGGTGCGTGTTTTTTTAAGATGATATTGTTTTAATAGATGAGACACATGAAGGAGTAAATACTAAACTAAAATCTTGGCAAGAAACACTAGAAGTGAAATATTTTAGGCTTAGTAGAGTAAACATAGAATATATGAAATTTAAGTTTAACAACATTTGATATAATTAAACAATTATTAAAATAGGAGATGACGAGTTGTCTGGAACTGAGAGTTTTAAGTATTTACGATTATTTTTGTAAAACAATGGAGGGATTGCATAATGTTTGAAATAGAGGATGACATTGAGTGTTTTATGTGATCGTAAAGTACTTCTAAAATTTAAAGGAAAGTTTTATAAAATGACGGATATATCTGCTATGTTATATGATGTCGAATGTTAGGCTAAGACTCGAGTACATACGTAGAAAATGAGAGTTGCAGAGATGAGAATGTTAAGGTGGATGTGTGGACATACGAGAATGAACAGAATAATAAATGAGAACATTAGAGAAAAGTCAAAGTTGCATATATTGAGGGAAAACTTCAAGAGACACGTTTAAGATGGTACAGACATGTACTTAAATGACCGATAAATTCTTCGATTAAGGAATGTGAAACTATTACAAATACGCATATCAAAAGATGCAGAGGAAGAAAAAAAAAATTTGGTTAGCAACAATAAAATAAGATAAAATTTATTTAAGTATAGATGATATATAGTAAGGGATAAAACTTAATAGTGTAGAAGGATCCATATACCCAACTTCACATAATGGGATAAGACTTTGTTATTGTTGTGGTCGTGTTGAAGAGGAGGCCTTGGGCTCACTAAAATAGTGCACCCTCCTTCATTTTATATTTTAAGTAATCTATGACATTTTCATTGGTTAATAATATGTTAACTATTTTAACTCTTAAAATAATTTAATTATTAATCCTATTTAGCTGCTTTAACTCTCGTATTATTTATTTTCTAAACTAATTAAAATTAAAAAGAAAATAAATATTAAAAGCATGCATGACTGTATGGCCATATAGTTCCTAGGCAAAATATATGCAATCTTGGCATCTTATATAAATGACATTTAGTTCACAACTTATTAAAACAAGGGTCAATTTATACCCATCCTATAAGTAGAATTACAAGTAAATTAAAGATTCAATTGAGTCATAAAGAGTTCTTGTCATACCTTGAGGGTAAGGGTATCCAACCAAAATCGGACATCTCTACAATGACAATATGAAACATGTATACAAGACCAACACGACCAGTCTACCTCGGCCAACATGATCGGATCACAACACACATCCACACAGTTATAACAGTCCACACGGTTAGAACAAAAAGAAAACACAACCACACAGTTTATATAAATAGCTTACCCGACTGACATAAGGAAAGAAAAATACGATACTTACCAAGTTGACAACCCACTCGGTTAGAACACAAAAGTCGACAGTCTACTCGGCTAGAACCATAAAAACACAGTGGAAACAGGGGCAGGACATCCAAAACTCGATATAATAAACCACGAGCCCGAAGGCTAAATCCAAAGTTTAAGTTTGTTTATTACAATGCCGAACCAAATGAAATCCAGATAGCAAATGTAAAGTAAGGTAAAACAAGTAGAATAAGAGATTTTCCTATCGAGGATGTGAGACCGGCAGCTGGCACACCAAGCGACTCATCTGCAACTAGATGATATATAAAAAATAGAAATCATACAATGGGGCGGTGAGTGCGTGTTACTCAGCAGGTAATAGAAATGATAATGCATGATTATATAAAAATAAAGGGATCAAAGATATACAGTTTCGTAAGGAAATATGAAACATGATCATAGACAACGTAATCATAACACATATCGGTACTAATTCAACTGATACGGGTAATGATGGGTAACACCCCTAGTTATCCATAATCGAACTATCTATAACATTTGTACAATCCATGTCAACCAGCACATGTAATAAAAATGACATATATGCAACATGACAATCATATGCAATAACTATATCATAAGCAAATGTAACATATCAAGACATATGCTCAATAGTATCACCAAGATATGCATCATGCATCATCTATGCATATGCAATGTATGTGTCACTCATATACTTTGCTTCTGCCATCACGACATCTGTGTGATCGGGTGGGCTTGACAACTGCTCACGACTCCAGCTATCACTACTTCTGAGTGGTCGGTCAGGCAGAATGCTGGGTAGTTATCTAGCTACATCAGAGAGGTCCACTGTATGCACACAACTCCCTCATCACTGCCAGTGTTCTAAAAATCAGCCTAAGCGGACGTCTACGCGCCGCCTAGGCACAAGGCGTAAACCAACCGCACCGAAAACATGGTAGCCAGCCAGCCTAGGCGGCTTTGACTCTTATACGGGATTAGGTGGCCCTAGGCGGGATTAGGCGGGCCTAGACGCCGACTAATCGGTCGAATCGTCTAAGCTCCATAGAAATAGTTGTTCATAATTTTTTTTAGTTTGGACTTTTAAATTTAAATCCCAATTAAAAAAAACTGAAATGTAACCTTGAGTTTGTGTCCGATGATGATATTGAGTTTGTGTCCAATGAAAAATAAGTTGTTGAAAATTATGGAGAAGTAGAATAAATTTGTGATATTTTATTAGTTACGTAATTTTAAACTCATTTTAAATTTAATGTTATTGTGTTGGAGATATAAAATGTAATTTATGTTGATACCAAGGAATTCGCCTACCGGTGCCTAGTTCCCGCTCAGGCAGCCTAGGCACTGGTCTGGCGCCCAACTATCGCCTAGTAAATTTTAGAACCTTGATCTGAATGTATAATTATGTGCTGAGATTTGTGATTCTTTTCTTTTTTAATGAAAATTATTTCATATCACATGGTAGTAGGCTGCAAGTACTCAAACTACAATAGAATTGTGGAAATTTATTTGTTTTTTTTATATATGATCTTTCAGTATCATTCACTCTTTCAACCCTACTTTTTATGCACATTTTTGGCTTGGTTTCTCTTTTAAGTGAAGTTGATGCTATTCATATTAAAACCACATTATCATTTTTAAAATCATTTTTCATGTGACAAACAAACATTTTGTTATTTTCAAATTTAGCAGCATGGATTTTGGGTACGCTTGCGATGGTTCTTATCCACAGATTGTTGTGCAATGCTGCATCCATGATTCCTTGGCAAAAATAGTTTAAGGGTAGATGTTTAGAAATTTGCAAGTACAAGTTTAGAGGGAGGTGAGGGACTATGATGCACGATAGTTTAAGGGTGTACTGTGGATCCCAAAGTATTAAAATATTTGGTGTAAACCATGTGTTGGTCCCGAAAGTAATATGGATTTGGTACTTTAGTTTGTGCTAGATATCGGTTGACAAACTGAATGGTTATATCTTTTATTTAGTGACATGTGTGTTCATTTGTGGTAGTATCAATCAACAGCTAGGAGGTGGTAGAGGGAGAAGAGGACTATGACAGTGACTTCATCCATGATCCTTCTTCCTGGAGGATCAACTTCAAGATATGTTGAATTTCCATCCAACTAGGTTTGATTATGCATCTTTCATTTCTACTTTGAGTCTCATGGTTTTATATTCCTGTTTTACTGCTTCATAGAGGCACTTGTTTGTCCCCAAGTGATTTTATATTTATGTCACACTTTTTATGTCACGATCTACTCTCTTATAGCAAATGCCTTGCTTGTTTCTCTTCTATTTCCATTTCAAAATCTGTGGTGGAAGCTCTCACTCATCCTGATGGAGAACTGCTACAGTTAAGAAAAGCCGGTTTTACATGCTAATGTTACTAACTCGTTAGTTCGTTGTTTCCGGGCAATTTGATTGTTTTTGTCACTTGGCATGCTGAAAGTTAATCCTGATACCACAATCTTTTTTTATAAAGCTTCACTGTTCGCAGAAGAATATGCTCAGATGCATAACTTTGATTGTCCAATACTGTGTCGAACTTAGGATCTGCTCGGGATGTACGCCATCGGTCTTTTGTAGCAGCTTGACATCAAGGATACATTATCAACCAAGAAAGGACTTATGGTTCAAATAGTCTCTTCTAGCATGATATGACAACTTCAATAAAGATATTTGAAGTTCTGTATGATTTAAAGTTCAAATTTGTAGAAAAAAAAAGGTGAGATAGAGCAATAAAATAAGCTCGTTTGACAACTTACTGGTGAAACTATCAATACTCCACAACAGCTCCTTGTTTGGATCCATGATTGAGAATTTTTTAAATTTGTTGCTGAAACTATAGGACCTTCTTCTGTATCACTGAACATGGAGCTGACATATGACGCAAATTTTTTCCATCCAGTTTGTTTCAGTGCTTGTCCTTGCATTCTTCACTGAAATCAGAAGATGAATTCATTCATAGCACTGCGTCAGGGGATTCTGTTTTCACCACAGGTTTGTAGAACTTTTCCAAACCATGAATCTAAAGTTCTTTGGTGTTTTATTATTAGTTGAAAATGAAATTTCAAGCTACAATTTGGGGTTTGATCTATTTCTTTGGTTATATTACCGCCAGGTGTTTCGTCACATAGTTAATCCTCTTCAATTTTTCGCTTTGCAAGTATGTTATTATACATTGCCAAACACAGTATCACACTTGCCTAGATTCCTAGGACTTACGATTTGTCAATGCTTGCAGGCAAGTCGAATAGGATTGAAGAAAGGAGCACACGATTGGCATCTTAGCAAAACATATGGATAATCCAACCGAAAAGGGTAATTTGGGAGAAAGATGTCCGTTATACGGGGAAAGGGTTCCTCATAGGCTTGAAATTCGAATCGGTTTGAGGCTTGAGGTGCGACAAGCAGAAAAGATCGATCATTCCATGTGCATTCTTATTAGAGAACAAGCTTAGAAACAAAGTTAGGAAATTTATATAGTGATCTAGTTGATCAGAATTTTGAGACAATTCATTGCTAAGAAAGCTAAGGGCTTAAGGCATTGATATAGCTATGGCATGTAACTCCTTCCAAGTATCTTTTGTAATGCAGAAAATATTATTTTTATTGGGAATTAACTAAAGTTATCGATCATATTCATAGATAAGAGATGTTAGATGATCAGCTGCCGGTCAAAAATTCATCATCCGACCTGCTTGTTGATTTTTGTATTAAAATTCAAATAATTTTTTTTAGTTTTGGTAATATGTGTATGTATTTAGTTCCACATTGATAAGCTAAAAGAGTTGGAAGACCTTATATATCAAGTCCTTCTAGCATTGCTTAGAAATATTAAGGGGACCTACATGCATGCGCGGGCGAGCCCAAACTAGGTGGTTTTGTGGGGACTGAGCCAGAAATCTATAAACTGGGCGCGATGCACGCGGTTATATCGTGCGTAGGGGGGGGTGCAAATCTCCGGCCCGTGAGCGTCACACTTGCAGGCGGCCCGGTTTGGTTTGCCTGAGCGAAAGGAAGAATGGAACAAAATGAGATCCAAACCCAAGATTCAAAAGAAGAATGAAACTAAGTCATGCTGGGCTTGTGGACAAGTTGGACATTTTGCCAAGTTCTGTTCTAACTGCCAGTGCTGGGGAACCATGGGGAACCATTCTACAGCTTAATGAAGGATTATTTAAATTCAATGCTAAGAATGTCAATTTAAATAAATCCAGTGATATGATATTGGCTGCTCTTATAACATTGAGTCTTATGATGTGTCACACGGTAAAAAGGATGATGAATCTTGATATGATTCCTAAGCATGCCATAAATGATAAAATAAAATGTGAAATTTGTGTGCAATATAAACAGCCCCGTAAACCTTTCAAATCAGTTGATAGAAATTCTGAGATTCTAGAATTGATATATACTGATTGTTGTGAGTTTAACTGTATGATAACGAGATACCATAAAAGGTATTTCATTACCTTCATTGATGACTACTCTCGTTATTGTTATGTTTATTTGCTGAAAACCAAAGATGAAGCTTTAGATAAATTTATGGTTTTTAAATCTGAAGCTGAAAATCAAACCAATAAAACCATTAAGAGGTTAAGGTCTGATAGGGGTGGAGAGTTCACCTCGAACCTGTTTCAAAAATTCTGTCAAGATTCAGGTATAATACATGAGGTCACTGCTCCGTATAGTCCTCAATCGAATGGTGTAGCAGAACGGAAAAACCGAACCCTAGAAGATATGATTAATTCCATGATAGGCAAGTCTGGGTTACCCAACTTCATGTGGGGGGAGGCTCTATACACTGCTTGTCATGTGTTGAATAGAGTACCAATGAAGTCAAGGGATAAAAGCCCATATGAGCTTTGGAA
>JBAMIB010000125.1:242702-257261 GCA_037177415.1 Kaempferia rotunda | reverse complement strand
GATCTTCACAAAATCTATATTTGGTTCCTTCATCTAATTTTACTTGAGGTGCATATATATTACTTACATTAATAGTTTCTTTTTCTACCATTACCATGAGCGTTATAATCCTATCTATACTCTGTTTTTTTTTTTTGAAGTATCGGACATGAATACAGATATGATACACAAATACGCGTATCGGATACGGCCAAAATCATGTCGTGGATTTTTTTTAAGGTTTGACTGTGTTTTGGACATGACAAGGATACAGCTTGGATACATTTTTCCGGATACGTTTGGGCAAAATTGCAAATATTTAAAATTTGTAGGGATTAATTGAAAATTTTTGAAAATTTCTAAGACTAATTGGAAAATAATTAATAAAAATGAATTGGGTTGTGGGCTTTTAAACTTTATCTTTTTCTGCTTGCGTCTCATCCTACTCACCTCTCGCCTCTTTGACATCGTCCGCCTCCCTTTCCGTCGCCGTCGCTTGCCATGTAAGTCCTAAATTTTTGTAAACCCTAAATTATTGTCCGATTTCTTCTCTACTCTTTTAAAGTGCTTAAACCCTAATCATTTTGTCAAAAAAATTTGATTTATAAATTTGAATATAAGCCCTAGTCTTTCAATTTCCTTTTTCTTCTTTTTGGCTTTTAATTTTTTTTTGATGAACAATATCTAAAAGTTTCAGTTTTCATCATCTTTCATGATTTTACATGTTACTGTCATACTGTGGCTGTTAGCACTCATTCTTAGTTTTGATCATCTTTCATGATCTTTCAATATATATATATATATATAGACACATACATACTATAATCACTACTCTATTCCTCATTTTACTCTTTTATTTCTTATGTATCATAACTTTAAATAATAGTTCTCTATCATATTTGTCTTCTCCCCTACCTATTAAATATAAAATATTAATTCTTTTTCCTTTTCATCGTATCCTTTAATGCTTTAATAGTAAGACATTCCATATTCCAAATTTGAGACAACCAATATTCGTATAATGTCTATTCTTATCAAATATAGGGTGTGAGAACTTTTGCATATGTAACACTACACCTAAGTGTAGGATCGTTGAGAACGAGAGAGGGTGAATCTCGTTGATTTAAAATCTTTTCTTTTCTTTTTAAAAACTTATTGAGTATGCAATGGAAATTGAAATAAGAAACTTAAAAGAAGACGACACTTCGGTTTTTTATTTGGTTCGGAGCCCAACCGACTCCTACTCCTAGAACCCATGACCCGTCGGATCGTATTGATGGGTTAATTCACTAATAATCTTTCGATTACAATGATAAGATAAGATATGCAATTAAGTACAATATTACCTACAAAGGAATGGTAGTAGATGAAGCGTTTTGTCGG
Organism: Kaempferia rotunda; assembly: GCA_037177415.1. Lineage (NCBI taxonomy): Eukaryota > Viridiplantae > Streptophyta > Magnoliopsida > Zingiberales > Zingiberaceae > Kaempferia > Kaempferia rotunda. The sequence goes on along the minus strand of JBAMIB010000125.1, from coordinate 255,899 downwards.
TGTTGCTCTCGACGCGGAGACTTGTTCGAAGACGATCTTGGCACAGAGAATGAGAGCACAATGTAGAAGAGCTGTTTTCTTCAGAAAAATCATATACGACTCTGTCCTCGAGCCCTCTTTTTATAGCCAAGCTACCAGCCGATTAGATCCCACTGATTCGACTGAACTTTTGAATTCGGAGTTGATTTCGTCGATTGATATGATGATCCTTTGACAGAACACGGTGAACCTCCCGGGCTTGCGTCTAGCTTCTCAATCCAATTCACCACGAAATCAGTTTGATCAATCGACTGATCTATTCTATCCATCGATGAAACCCAAACTTTCCTTTCCTCTGGATTTGGCTGATCGGTCGGATCTCTACAAATCTTTGATTTGTCGACTGATTAATTTGATCAATCGTCGGAATGCCATTTTCCGTTTGTGTTTTGATCAGGATCTCGATTGTTCAGGGTTTCCACGGATCCGTTGACGGAACCATTTAAACTTTGCTTCCTACAAAACAACATTAGTACAGAAATAATATTCACCCTGCAAAACAGAGATAGATCATATATAAGCATGATAAAAGAATGGCAGATAGGTCTGTCTTTATCTCGATTTAGAAACCACTATTGGTTTCCGCAGTCAGATCATTGCCTAAGGTTTATCCCAAATTGGGATATGGCATCATTGGTTCTCTCCACTTCAGTGATTTACCTTACTTACCATATGTCAAACCTTCCATGCTTGACGCTCGATCTCTGATCCATGAGGTTTTTTCTCGTCTCGATGCTTGGTCTACACTGACCCACTGAGTCCAAATCTTTCTAACTCATCTGGACGTTCTGCCAATCCGGTCCTCCTGGCCCATCTGGACTTCTGCCTTGTGTCTGGTACTAAGATCCATCAAGTTTGCACACTTAACAAGCATATTAAATACATGTGTTTTGACTTTAAACTCTTTGCCATACATCAAATACAAGTTTGGTTGCTCTGTACTAACACTGAGTTCTCAGGGTGATGTAGTGGTCCTTGCCATGATATTATGATTGTACCTTATAATGTGTTCCTTCAAAGGAACAACATAATATTAGTACAATAGTTTGATGAACACATACATGACATTTTTATATTTTAACATTAGCTAATGCATCGCTCCCCCTTATCAGCTATGGCAGAGTATTAGTCATGAGCGAAGTTGGAAGTGATTTATTGCACTTCATATATTTTTTTTTCCATGTGAAGTTTCCTCAATTAGAATTAAAGAACCATTTTCTATGGGAGTGAAGAATTTTTTTGTGACAAATACTTGTGATAAACAAAATTGAACGATAGAAAGTAAAATCTATCTTTTGTATTGCAATCAATAAAGAGAATTGATCAAATTGTTTGATAAACATCTACATAAACGAGGCAAAATGAGGTGCGAAAAGGAAGTAATAATTTGTTAGCAAAATGAGGAAATAAAAACTCTAGCGTCAACTTCAAGAAAAACAAGAGATGTTAAATAAAGAAAATAATAAATTTCCTAAAGCCAGGTAACTAAGGACAACAAGATAAATGCAAAATAGAAAATTATTATGGAATTATAAACTTATACTACTTCAATCTTGAAGTAAATGGGAGGATGAAGGAAGATTTACGAATTAAAGAATTCCATTTTCACCCATGACTTATGTTACATTAAACCTTTGCTTACCTCAATTTTGGTTATTATGAATTTCGTTGTTTGCACCATAGGTGAGGTTATTGTTGACCTTCAAACCCTATATGGCGTAATGTGAGTACATAGTGTGTAAATCAAGATCTATACTTTCAATAGTTGCATGGAGGAAGAAAGATTGAGATGTGCGAGAGAAGTGAGAGGCAAGAGGCACACCTATTTCATTTGTTTGGGAGGTAAGTGAAAATATATGAAGGGCAAGGGTTATATGTATTAATGAATATTATAGAGAGGAAATTGAATTTTTCCCTAAACATAGTATTAGAGTCACCTCCTCCCTCATGTAACCCATCTTTCTTTTTTCTCAAACATTTGCATGTAAGCTAGTTCACCTTTGTCTCTCTACTCTTCCTTTTGTTTGCATGAGTCCTTCTCTAGGATGAATTCTTGGCTAGCAACACTGAATCATGCTCTATCCCAGTTAGCTCTTTGCTAAAGGTTGACGTAACCCTCCCTTTTCCCTATGCAATTTAAGGCTAACAAGTCATTCTATACAACTAGACCAAAAGCCAAAACAACCCTCTTGTAAAATTTGAGGTTGACGTGTTTCTCTTCCCTATGCGATTTGAGGCCAATGCAACCCTCTCATACACGGCATGAGGCTGACTTGACCCTCTTCGCTGTGTGACGTGAAGTCCCTGCAAAATGTGAGGTTGACAAGATCCCTCCTATGCAATGCGAGGTCAACATGACACTCTTCCTTGCATGACAAAATGCGAACATGATCCTCCATGCATGCATTTGTTGCTGTCTAGTCATCAATCCTCCTTGTGTGAGCTCTATCTATGTGTGTCATTTTACATAGCTAAGTTGGATTTCTCCTTCCTCTACATGCATCATTTTGCAAAGACCTTAACCTGGATCTCTCCTCTTTCCATGTGCATCATTCTATGAATCTCAAAACGGATTTGTATTCCTTTACTCTCTTTGTGTGTGCGCTTTCCATGAATCTCTAGCTTAATAGTCTTCTCAAGCCAAATTAGTTGTTTCTTTGTGTGTCTCATTCCGCGCGCATCTTAACCTTTGTCTATCCTCTCTTTGCACGAATCCTTCTATCAACCTCAAATAGGATCAATCCTCCTCTCACCATATGCATCATTTCATGGACCTCAAACTAGATTAATTCTACTTTGTATGTGCGTAATTTTGCAAATATATCAATTGACTATATTTTTGACTAGTTGATCTCGTTTGAATATTCAAATGAGCTTGAGGGGGTGTTAGGGTGATATGTGAAAATATGCAAGGAGTAAAGGGTTCATGCAATATCCCCTATTCATCAATAATATTTAACGTAGAGAGGGCTATCTAGGTTCAAAACCTAAGTTTTTCCCCTTAACAATATTAAACCAATGAACGATAGGATCGAAAACAGACAAAAAGCCCTTAATTTAACTTTTATTTTTTCCCATAGAAATTGTATGATTTTCCCTCTTAATCATAATATATTGAGCATGCTTTGATACCAAAAAAATAAAATGGTATTAATCAATAGGAAATAGAGTGATTAAATCCACATAAAGAAAACTAATCACATAATATCCCATGTGGTCTGAACTATATTTGCTAACAAGAATAAACAAATTTTAATAAAGTGAATTTTACAACAGTTTGTTTTATCTGGTTATTATATCTTACAGTTTGATATTACATTGAGTGGATAACCTGATCATTCTTTTAGATTTTGCATGCAGTTTTGATCAACATACATGAGCTTCTTTTACTTTGATTTGATCTGTTTAATCTCTAAAATTATAACTTGGGAATTTCTGAACTGATCCTTCAATAATTTTGGGGTTTAGCAGTATGTATATGATTATCTTGACTTCACAAAAGATGTCCTATTTCATCATGAGTCTTTCCCACTCAAGATATTTGTGATTTCCATTAGTTTGTGTATATTTTGTTGTTATATCCTAGGATATTTTCTTTCAAATGTGTTATGAAATTTGATGACATGTATTACATAGATGTTTGACTTTTAGCAAGGTATTTAATTATCTTTTATCCTTTTTGTAGGTAAATACTTATTCTATCCTGGAAATGTGTTGGTTGAAGTTTTGCTTATGCTATTCCTAAATCGTCGAACATTTATTTGTGTCAGCTATAATGGATTATAGAATGAGCGGGAAGGATTATAGATATGATGATATGATCCAAGTTAGTGTTCTTAGACCTATTTAAGATTTGTATTATATGGTCTTGACTTTCCTCTGTATGGAGTGTTTAACATACTTGCTCTTAATGAATAAGGTGGCATCTTAAGTGCAAGTATCTTTGGTTTTCTTTTTAAAGTAATTTTCTTATATGTATAAAACTGCTCTAGAATTACCAAGGTCAGAAATTGTAACCTCCAAATCTGTTGTTATGCAATTTAATTGAAAGAAAATTGTATGTATTGACCAAGTATCATAAGATAATAAATTTATGAACAGAGAAACGTTGTGTTTTCTTGCGAGTTCTTATAATAATATTAGTACCCAATCTTGTAATTTAAATATATTAAATTCAGAATTTTGAAAATGTTGTGTCCACTGGATTTTCACAATTTACTTTGCTTCTAAGCAGTTGTTGGGTTCTCATGGTCTATTGGATTAATTTTAGCAGCTTTATGAAAGACTGATTATATACCTTCCAACTATTCTACTTTGAGCCAAGGAGTTTAAATGTGTTGGCCATTTATCTTTGCTTCACGCACATGATGTCTTCAGAAGTTATCTGTCAACCTGACCTGAACACCCCTGAATAAGTATATAGTGAGAGAAGGACAAAAAGGTGATTTCCATTCATCCTTGTCCTCACTCTTCGATCTTTTTGCTACTTTCTAATATCCATGGGCTATTCTAAGCAAGTCCCTCTCCTTTGTGATCTCCCTCAGTGACATTGATGCTCTTGCTCCCCAGAGGCACTTTCATCCTCCATATCAGAAACTCCAACCTTGTTGATTGACCACCACTTCACTTAGCACGCTCACTCCTACATTTAATTTGAGTTGGGCACCTCAAGAACCTTGAAACCAGTATGCTCCACCATTGTGTCAGAGAAGCCTTTGCTTTCATCGAGATATCACATAATCTTCCTCCTTTCCTTTTATTGGCCTTTTATATGAGAATTTGTAAGATTGCATATGATTGCTTGCTTTCTTGTTCCTCAATTTATGATCCATGGTATGTTGCTAAAGCAGTTCCTACCATTGTCACATTTCTCTGACCAGGTTAGATTTTCTCTATTGGTCAATCAAGACCTGGTATCAATATATATGGGAATGAGCTCAGGTTTATAGTTTCAGGGGTGGTCATAAAGTTGTAGCAAAAAAAGTATCGGCCAATGCCATTATAAGACCTCCTGCTGTCACCCTCATCTCCATTACTCAGCCTGCACCCTTATTGTGCTTCCATTCCAAGAGTTAGATCTACTATCCTTGAATCCAAGCTAAGTAGGCCATGCTACTAGTAGAGCTATTAGTTATTTGCGTGGCAAATGTGCAGTTGACATTGTATTAGTCAGTGAATGCTGAGTAGATGGTGTTAATGCAGTCCCTCACAATTACTGTGATCTTGGAAAATTTTGATTTCTAGGTATTTGGCAAGCACCTCTAGTGGAGGAACAGTTGTTCCAAACTTGTTGCATGTTTCACTCCTTGATGATAGTCAATTGCTTTGTACCGATCATGGTTTTTCATCTTATTTCGTCTCAAGCTGATGTAGGCTAGATGTAAGCTAGATGTTGGGCATGCTATCTCATGCTACGATCACTGTGTGAAGGCCATCTCAGTGGGAAGCATGGGGGAAGGTCTGATGGTGAGACCAACAAGAAACTTCTCTGCAAGTGATAGTCTTGTACGGATAGCTGGTATGCGACATCCTTCTTCCGCTTTTTCCAACACCACTGCACCATGTTGACACAGTTGAGCTGATCTGATACACCAGTATTTTAAAACTTGGTTTGTCATTTCTTTACTTAATATGTTCGAAGATTGATAATGGGAGTAATCTGGACCAGAAACTAGGAGATGTCAAGAGGGTTGTAAGAGATGAACAAAAATGAGAAGGTTCTCTGTAGCAGAAGTGCTTCAGGTGTCGATGAATGAGATTATGGGGAGAGGAAGATGATAATTCTCATGGCCTTAATAGCTAATGGGATAGATAAGGGTTATTTGGGTTATGGGCAATCGGGTAAATTAGGATAGCCCTAGTGGGTAATGGAGTGGTCAAGTGCAGCAGCCGTAAGCTCATGTTGGCAAAATGTAACGTAACTTTCTAAGAGGGTAAAATCACAGTTTATTTGTTCCCTCAAAGTATATATATTCTTCTTAAAGACAAAGCTATCAGAATGTTGTTGTCAAAAAAAAAAAAAGATTGAAAACTGATATGCAAAAGGATGTCTCCTAGTTATACAGAAGCATTCATTGTCATAAAGTTTGAAGCATAGAATGTGCATATTGCTGCTTGACCTATCTGGAAGAGTTATGGATTCCTCCTTTGATGCAGCTTCGTGAGCTATGCAAGGTATCTGGTGTGAAGGCCTCATTTGAAACAGCTAATGCACGGGATTCTTTTTATCGGGCATCAGTAGACTTTGTTTTAAATTGTTGCAGCAGGTAATTTGCGATGTCTTATCGGTGTTGGTTTGCCGATGATTTATTCTTTTACTATTTTTGCGGGAAGATCTTTTCCAGGTGATCGTTTATCAGATTTCATCTTTAGATAGCTGAGACTTTGATTTCCTATATATAAAACAATATAGAGCAATAATACCAAGTGAGAAGCCTCAAGTTGGTGATGAGGATGCAAGACAATTCATTGCTGGACTTGCTGATAATATTGGACTTACCAATTCACGTGCTGCTAGACTTGTAAGTGCAGCTGTTGCAGCTCGCACACGTTCATGTTTTTTGCAATGTTGGGTGAGTTCTCTGTTTTTAGTGTTACATTTGTATCCTAGAGCATATTTTATGGACATTTAGCATACACATGATATTTCATGCCTCTTTAGATTCAGCTTTGTAATATTGAATCTGTATGATTTAGGCATTGGAAGTTCAAGGAAAACGATCTGAAGCACTGGAGGAACTGTCAAAGATTTGTCTTATCCACTTGGCATTTCCACCAGAGGAGCACTCGGTAAGCTGGCGCTTGTCTATTTTCCATCCATTTTCAGTTTGTTCTTTCCTTATTTCCTCAAGGTAGTATAAACTACTTGTCACTCATTCTTTGACTTTATGCTGTTCTTTTTAATATTTCAATTTCTTGTTCTAAATGAATAACTAAATTACCTATGATGTTATATATTTCTTTCATCTTCATCAGTTGTTAATAGATCCTATGCCTCTAAGCAATGTTCTAAATTCTGGTGGAGATAACATACAGGAACCTATCAAAATTGCACTAAATTTGCCTTTCTATATGAATGCCAAATAGCACACGGAGAGATTTTTTGTTAAATTACAAGGCTGTGTATGAATACTCTGAAAGTGTGACTGCAATTACTGTCCACTTGCAATCATTGCATTAGTTCAGATATACATATTTTAGTCTTGAAAGTTGCAGCATTGACTACATTCCTCACTCCATGTGAAGACAAAATAAATCTGAAGGAGACCTTTACAAAACCCTCACTTTACTACTTTCAGGAGATCAGATGTGTCCATGTTGACATATCAGGATGAAGGGTATGCACTCATGATCTTTCCTCAGATTTGTTGCTTCATAATATTACTTAGAAACAATCTTAGATATCACCATACCATGTTAACACTAATGATGGTTAACCACTTTTATACACATTGTCTTAGTTTTTTGTGATATGTTGGCAGCGGAAGGTTATGGACATCTTTACTACACGATCTTTGTTCTGTTCCTTGTTAGTGTCAGAGGATGGTTAACAACTTGCTGAAACAAACTGTATATAAGTGAGCATATAACAGAGAAGTGAACCCTATGAAATATATCTGCAATGTGAAGTTGCAGCTCTTTCCAGGGTCCAACGTATATATCCTGCCAAAGTTTTTGCATTATGTTCTCAACCGTGGCTCTATGGCTTCAAATTACATTTACTATCATATGTTTCATTAAATTTCTTACACAGATCTGATCATGATGTGTACTATTCTATAAAAGATACAATTCCCTTTCACTTGTTCACAAGATGCTGGAACTTTTTGTTTTGTTGTTGGTCATTTTTTCATAGCCTTTATTTTTATCATTTTTGCTTTTTTTAATAGTGTGCATTTCATTGGTTTAAACTCTTGTGCCATTTCTTTACTTTGTTCAACGTTTGTTGCTTTGTTTTGATCGTATTTGTTTACATTTCACATGGGTGTTTTATTGCAGTAGGTTGCTACTTTTCACATTTGATTAAATAATACATAAATGAAATTTTAATTTTACTGAGATAAATGCTATCCTAGGCTTCCCTTGTATGTTCTTTTCAATATTAGTAAGGAAATGCTTATTGATTATATATGTTATAACTAGCACTAGCTGCTTGATTGATTGAAATGATGACATTTTTGTATAAAACCAATTATAACAGATAAATCAAATAAAAAATGATGATTAACATAGATTAAAGAAAAAGTACGTTCTAACAAATGCTTTATGAATGCATAGTTCGCTGTAATCAGACATGATTTTTAGATAGAATGAAGAATTACAGATGTTAACAAAAACAAGCAAGATCTGATATTCATACAAGCTCTGCTGTAAAGGTTCATGAAGATTTTTAATTGTACCTTGGGTATTTGGGGTTCTACAACTGCCTTTTCATCTGACAATAGTTTTGACAAATCTTATTATTTTAACTATATTCTTGTAAGTACACAGTGAGAGGGACAGAGTTGCAAAGAAGTGAATGTGGAATAAATTTGTTGTAGTGCTGTCTTCTTGTTTCCCAACAGTACGTGTTGGTTTAGTTATTGCTAAGTATTTCTCTGGGGGAAGACCATAACAGTAGGTTTCGTTGTTGTAACTGGTGGTGAATATAGATCTGAATCATAGAAATTTAATCTTCCTATATAAAGTCACGTGAAAGCTACTGTGAAATTTATAAATTCATTCACTCATATAAAGATCAATTACTTCATGTTTGAACGTTTGATGGCTATTTGACATTATCATCATGACTTTCTTGTGAGGTTCATAATTTTTTTTGTTCCTGACCTTGCAATAATTATATAAATATTTGCAGGCAGAAATGGAGATGGTAGGTAGTGGCCTCAGAAGACACTTGAGCACTGAACAAAGGAAGCACTTATTTAGTCTGTATAAAAATGTATGTGTTGCTGATAGTTACAGATCTATAATGGAAGCACTATCTTTGGTAAGCATACCTCTCTGTTTAATATCACCTTAAAACATGAATAAAATTGGTGCTGCTGCTGTGGAATTTATGAGGCATAATCCTCATGACATGAGAGGATACATTTGTTTATCCATGCTCATCTTTGAAGATAAGGCTAAGATAAACATACCTAAGTCTTAAAGCTTTTTTCACATTTATCCTAAATATTAATCTGTAATTTACACAGTTCAAGATTTGAGGATAAATTAGGGATTATTTTTAAAAAAATATTTTTTTACAAGTTTGTTTAATTTTTAATGGCTGTTTTGAATTTTCAAAAGTTTGTTATGATTTTTAGAAGTAAGGCATTTATTTAGACAAACTGATGATTATAGAAAGGGGCTGGATTGTATGTAATCTTCATTATCCTTGATTTATGATTTTACCTATCTCCATGAGAGTTTGAGTTTAGTTTGGTGCTTGCTTATCAATTTTGGTTTCGGACTTTTTCATGCTGCATTAGTAACCCAAACTGATCTGATATGTTGGTGACGAATTTGTATAATAGTGAAAAATAAAAATTGTACAGATTTTGAAGCAAATTAGTAGCGTGGATTATGCTTATTAGTTAGCCTCTGGAACTATTGTGCTTATTTGCAAGTGTTCCAGAATATTTCTAATCCGTCAACTCATCATTTCAGGAGCATTTGGCTTCCGAACCCGAGGCATAAGCTTTTCCCGGAAGATTTTTGCAGCATTTCTTGGATAATGTTGATCAAAATTTTGATACAGCACATCCAAATTGGGATGAAATATGAATATGCGTAGATTATGTGATAAGTAATTGTCTATTGCTGCTCTGAATTTCTTTTTTTTTTGTTAAATCTGGTGCTTTAAAAGACATGACACAGGTTTACAATGTAACATATAATGACAGGGGAATCTCAACTCGGACGTCGCCTTTATTTCTTTTTTGAATAGTTATACATTGAAGATGATTATAGAATCCATTTGATGTATCATACGCAATCTCTAATTATTCAAACCTTTTATCTGCAGAACTTGGACTTGTTCCTGATTGAATGATCTCTTTCCTTCTTGTTTGATTACTTTTGTAGATTATTTTGTTCGGCATCAATCATGCACTACGAACACTTGCTTAAGCAGAAGAAGATTCATTAAGATTCCTTTTTGTTTAATTATTCCGAGGGTTCATGTGGAGCATCGCTTAGATCTGACCACAGAATCGTTGGTTGAACGGTTCACAAAATTTCAACACTCAATCTTAACTTTCAAAACTATTATAGTTCATGATTTGGAACCATGGGTCCCCTCGGGGCGGTGCGATGGTTAAGGCATGGGAGGTTGCCACATGAGGTCTAGAGGTTGAAACTCAGCGTGCCCGAGCATATACCTCCCCCATGTCTTAACCATTTGCACTTATGACTAGTAGCCACCCGTGATTTACCTCTTCCGTGTTGGCCTGGGGACGGGTTGGCGGGGGCGCTGGGGGAGAGCGATTTCGCCTTTTTACCACATGACATACTTCAACAACAGAAACAATATAAGTGACATTAAACACAAATCTTATTTTAACTAACATACAAATCTATATACTAGGACAAGTGAACAATCAACATAAGATCACCAAAGTAAAGTTATAGGTAATCGAACAGCGACTATAATATTAGATATTAAGACCGGCAAAACTAATATACAAATGCAAAACTAATATATAAGTAACAAAAATATATATCGTGGCATTACTACCACCAAGAACTGATCTAGTACGAGCTTGCAGGGTTGAACATGAATAAATACCTAATTAGCAGGAAGTGGCAGGAATGACTTCATTAAGTTGGGGATTTATATTGAGCCAGTGGCAGTCATCAAAGCTGCACCTTGAGCTGCCATCTAGAGCTTCAGCAACATCGGCAGGCTCCAAGAAAAAGGGTGTCCATGTCGGAGTGCCATCCTCAAAGGAGTTGTGGGTGAGGCGTAGAACGTCGGAACCATCGATCTTGATGGTAAAAATTTCCCCATAAGGTTGGTAATGATGGGGGTTGGAAATGGGTTCTGCTGAAATTCCTGCATAGTCTGAGGTGAAGACCAAGCTCTTGGAGTCGGGACTGAAGCAGGGGTGGTTTGTTCTTCCTCCACTACTTCCACTGTGCACCACCCTTCTCAACCCAGTGCCATTTGGATGCACAATGTAGATACTGAAACTTCCGGCGCCAGGATTATCCCTGTCGGAAGCAAAAGCAATCCATTCTCCATCGGGTGACCAGCTGCACATGGTATCAGTCCAAGATCCTTCAGTTAGCTGATGGATTCCGGCACTCTCACCCTCCTCGGCGTCCATAACGTACAGATTCTTGTGTCCAGAGCGGCCTGATCGGAAGACGACCCATTTGCCGTCCGGTGATGGGGAAGGGAACGCGTTATTCTCGCCCCCAGTTGTCAGCTGCTTGATCGAAGGCTGTGCGTCCTCATCTCCGTCATCGTCGGGGAGAGTGATGGAAATAATATCGACTGTGGTGCTTTCTCCGGCAAACTCGGGGCCGGTGCTTGTGTAGATAACACCTTTCCTCTTCCAATCCCACGCCGTAGGAAAAGCATTACCAGAGAAAACCTCCCTTGGTTTGCTTGAGCCATCGGAGTTCACCACGAACAACCCGGGCAAATTGACATAAGCAATCTGTTTGCCGTCGGGAGAGAAGGAAGGGAAGGAACCATCGAACCTGAGGAGTGAAAAGGTTTCCGGTGCGACGCTCTTTATGTTCTCCAGCAACAAGGATGGATCTCCATTGCTGCTTCCCCTGCATCGGTGGTACGCGACTTTGGATCCATCAGGGGATATGAAGGGATTATAGTGGTGGGAGTAGGGGGCGACAGGCCGTGTCACCTCCACATAAACGTTGCTTCCGCCGCCTCTCATGTCGATCAGCTCGATGTGACGGAATTTGGAGTTCTGTCTCCTCGTCGCGACTGCTATAACTCCCGGAGCGCCGGCGGAGGTCGCCGGTGTGAAAGCATGGAAACCGGGAGGGGTGATCCGGACAACAGATTCGACGGAGATAACGGTGGACGCGAAGCTGATGGTGGCGCGGTATATGCTCCACCACCCGTCGGAACCCCGGCGGTGGAAGTAAAGAGTGGAGTCGTCGGCCCAGCACGGCCAGCTGCCGTGGTCGATGAGGAGAGACCTGCGCGACCCGTCCTCTGTTCGTAGGAGGTAGATGGAGGTGCGGAGCTCCTCGACATCGCCGGACCAACCCTCGGCACCGTAGGAGGCGACGGCGGTCCATGCGCCGGAGGGGGAAACGGCGGGGCTGAAGTCGGCGACGCCGGAGGGGGTGAGGCGGCTGGTGCGCCCAGTGGGGATGTGGGTGGAGTAGACAGCAGCCCAGCTTTGCCTGGGGGAGGAACTCGGATGGTGGGTGGAGACGTAGACAAGAAGGTCGCCGTAGAGCGAGGGGCGATCCATCATGGAGATGAGAGGCGCTCCGCGAGGTGCTTCGGCGGTGGGAAGGAGGGGGAATTGAAGGCGGGTTGGCAACTGGAGGGCGATTCGGCGAGCGGATGGAGATGCGGAAGCGGAAACAGAGGGGAAGAGGTCGAGATAGATGGCGGAGGAGCCGTTGCGCTCAGTAACGTAAAGAAGGGATTCGAGGGAGGAGGAGAAGGAGGAGGAGGAGGAGGAGGGGAGGAAGGAGGAGGACGAGAGGGAAGGGAAGAAGCCGTTGCAGTTGACGGAGACGCCGTCGGTGAGTTGACGGTCGTTGTCAGGTGGGAGGGTGGAGGAGGAGTTTGCGATGGGGAGGGAGAAGATTTCGAAGTTGTAGCGGCTGCGGCCGAGGGTGGTGAAGATGATGGTACCGGAGGCAGAGGCGGCTTCCGAGGAGGAGGAGGGCGAGAGAAGGAGGAGGAAGAGGAGGAGGAGGAGGAGGTTATGGCGGCTCGTCGTCATCAGTGCCGGACTCTGCTCTCTCCGCACTCAGCGTCTGCATAAAGGGTAAGGGAAGGGCAAGGGAAAGATAAGGTGTGTACACTGACGGCTAAGATTAATTGGCCTGGATATTGTATTGTTTCTTGATGCAATAATGTCTACAAAATTTAATTTTACTGTTTAATAATATTTAAAATTTGGCTAATTAAAAGATATTTTATTTGTGAATAAAAAATTAAGAAATTAAGAAAAGGAAAGTTTA
>JBAMIB010000125.1:170160-185330 GCA_037177415.1 Kaempferia rotunda | reverse complement strand
GGATGAGGAAGGGAAAATCCGTACTATTTGTTGGAGGTGACCATGACACAGTGATTAATGATGAACCAGTTAACCTCATTGTTTATTTTTAAGAGGGTCGGTCTGATTCCACAGAAGTTTCCCACTAGGGTAGATCGGGATTCGGGAAGCATTCACTGCGAGCGGCCAGAAGCTCATCATCTCTTAGTTGCGAGTCTCATTTGGATGAAAAATCCCTACAAATATGCCGTAGTTAGAAATTAAACCGTAGATGCCTGAGAGACAACTGAACATAGGAATCAAACTGTAGATATCTGAGAGACAACTGAACATCTTTACCACTGTATTATAGCCACAGAGGTATGACACAGTCTTTAATAGAGCTGTCTTGTTCTGTCAAATTCTCCTTCCGCTCTCTCAAAGTCAATATATGTCTGAGAATAATGGATAAGAAAGTTATACACCGATATAAGTGTCAATCACTTTTAAAGAATATAAAAAAAAATTACATGGCATACCTTCCAAATCAACTCTGGCATGTCCAATGCAGGTTGAGCAATTGCAACTGAAACAATGCTTGAGCAAGCTCTGTTTCATTCAAAGTCCTTTTAAACCAAGCATATTTATAGCATGCTTAGCAGTTTGTAGGGGCCCACTCCAGATACTTCTCATGTAAGGTTTTGTAGCGAGTTACATTACCCAGTTGGTACTTCTTAAATATCTGTTAAATATATAAACATATTTAGATAAATGACCACCACAAACATTTCCAAACAATATCATATCTTATCTTTTGGCGCCATTCCAATGGCATTACCCAAGATTTGCAGTGCGGCCATTAAGTTCATTTGTCTTATCTCAAATTGGGTTGCCATGACTTTTAACTTCATCAAAAATATATCACCTATTCAATTTTAACTAACCATGTAATATTTTATTTTAACTTTATCAAAAATATACTACCGATTCAATTTTAACTGACCATTTAATATTTTATTTTAACTTTATAAAAAATATACCACCGATTCAATTTAATTGACCATTTAATATTTTATTTTAACTTTATCAAAAATATACCACCGATTCAATTTTATTTGTTAGTTTTTAATTTTAAAATTTATATTTTATTTATTTTTATTTAAAAAATAAGAGACGGCACCCATGTTGGCCTCCCATATTTCTCTCACCAGTGCATGTGTTGGAATTAACATGTGTCTTATTTTGGGTTTAACACCAATAACATATTAACATGTTATAACACATAATTATAACATTAATATAGAAGCCCTAAATGAATTAAAGATTCAACAGTAGAATTGGATAAAAAAAAAAGACATTTCAAATTTTATAAATTGGATGTTTAAAAAAAAAAAATGCTCCTTTAATATATTTATCCTAAAAATACTCCTAGACCCAATGCTATTGTAGAAATTATGTTATTATAACTTTTTATAATAAATTTATAATTTACACCTTATAAAAGTTACTTAATAGCTGCTATTATATATGAAGATTGTCCAATAGTTATTGCATTTAGGGTATGTCTTAGATTTTTGAATTTAGGATTTAAGTTCTTTGAATAATATTATATTAAAATAAAATTATTTAAACTTCTTCAAAATTATTTAAAAAAAAATTGTAAAAGCAACCATTCACTATGTGGTAAAATATATAGGAGGTAAATCATGATAACTAAGGAGATAAAGTTAATAGGTAAGTAATATGGGGGTCAGGGATTTACTTCCCCGCCAACTCCAAAATTCAGCCAAAATAGCTATAAATAATCATCCACTTATGATCTCAACTATTCTAATAAGAGTTGTAGTAACTACTTATTAACTTTTATACGTTGTAACAATAGTTGATAATTAATGTATGAGATAAAAAAAAGTATTTGTAGAATACAATTATTGAAAAGGGCTCCCATTTATTTATTATTTTTGAAAAATGCTGTTTGAGGATTTTTTTTTACCCAAATTAATCAAATAAATAAATTTAAATAATTTATTAAATAAATAAATTTAGATACATACATACATATTCCATCAATACAATTTATAAACTATATTCATTAATAAATGATCTTATTAAACTTAAAAAATAATTAGAATTATAAAATAAATAAATCATTTTATAACATCAAAGTCGCTAACTAATTGAATAAATTTAAAAATATAAAAATTCAAACAAATTAAAATTAAAAGCTTCATAATATTCCAACCAAATTAAATTTGACCTCAAGCAAGCTAAAAAAAGCCAAATATAAAAATAAAAAGGCCTAAACTTAGCAACGGGCTGTCCAAGTCCAACTGCCGCTGGCCCGAGCCTGTTTCGGTTTTTATGCCGGGCTCAGTCCGGCCCGACTCATGATAGGCCGCCGGGCAGCCGTCTACTCTCACTGCGACATGGAAACAAATTATTATGAAATTAAAATATTCTCCTGATTTCCTTCCTTCGCGACAAAGGAAAAAAATGGGCTTGCGATTAGTCCCATAAAAGGAGATAATCAATTATTTTGGGCGGAAGAGGAAGGGGAACCGCGAGGCTTCGGCCCTCGAAGCGAAGCCTTGGTTGGAGGTGTTCGATCGAAGGCTTCAAGCTCTCCGTTGGAATTTTTTTCTTCTTTGATCTGATTGATTTTACCTGCGATTCCATGGGAGCGTCACAATCGAAGGATGAGTTGCTCTGCCAGCAGGTCAGCTATGGCAATATCGAGGGGATCAAGGCGCTTCGCGGTCAAGGAGCTGGACTCGAGGTAAGCGCTGTGAAGTGTTGAGTCGGTTGAATTGGTACGGTATTCCAAGTATCTCTGACCTCGGGATGAACTCGTGCAGTGGGTAGATAAAGAAGGGAAGACCCCCTTGATCGTCGCATGCTCGAGGCACGATCTCGTCCCAGTTGCCAATGCTCTGATTGAGTTGGGCGCCAATGTCAACGCTTATAGGCCTGGTGAGACCTTCGAGAATCCCATCTCTAATGGATAATGTGCTGTTGAAACTTAGAGACAATAACCTAAAATTTCTATGATAAATGTACTGTTGTGGTTGTCTGTGAGGATGCACTTATTAGCAGAGGAAGTCATTTAAACAAATGATATTTATCTTTGGTACTTCTGCAATAGAGTATAATCTCACATCCAGTGTGGATTAGGAAACCTCACAAGAAGGCCAAAAACAGAAGGAATCGGATGTGTTAACGTACTGCTCATTTTCGGTTCTTTAAACTTATTATTTGACCTGGAATTTAACCTAGAGCCACAGTTAATTTTGGGCTGCTCGAATTATTATTAGACAAGCATAATCAATATTTAAAAAGGATAGCTTGAATAAAAAAGAAAAGATAATCCACACAGTTTTTTTCTTTTCTTTTTGATGGAATGAAGAGGAAATAAAGGATTAATTGTACCTTTTTTTCTCCTCAATTTTTTTTTCTTCAGAATTTGTTGGTGAGAATGAAGAAAAATGTGTCATTGTGGATAGGCATTGATGCATGCACGTATGATAGTGTTATCTCAATTTATGCTTAAAAATGTCCAAACAGGAGAACCAAACTTAAATCCCCCACAAGTTGTTCTCTCTCATACTCTTCATGTACGGATTTTAGTCTCTCATACTTCTTCATATGCGGATTTTAGTCATGGGTGAAATCTTCATCTATGAAAGATGTCATTTGTCAATATATCTGTTGTTAATTACAAAAAAACTAGGAGGTTGAAGGTGAAAATATACTAGCGTAATAAGTTGGGAGTAGGAAGATTAATATTTTCCTAGACTTCACCGTGAACATTATTGTAATGTAATGTTTTTGTGTTGTTTTACATTGTACAAGTTAATACGATATTAAAGTATGTTTAGTATTTTTATTACTGACCATTTGTTTGTCTTGCAAAGCAAGGTTTTGAAAAGCTCTTTTAAGCGGTAGGCAGTGGACCCACCACAAAACTTAGGCAGTAGGTTGGCATCTAGGTGATTTTAGATGCATTAATCTTGATGCTTTCACGCATTTAGTTCAAAATTGCAAAATATATTGAGAACATGAATTCAACGTGTGTAATGACTATAAAGGCTATGATACATATGAGAATCTTTGACATGACAAAATAATCTTAAGTAGCATAATGAGGCAGCATCAGATATAATGTGTCTATTATCACAAATAAAGTGTATTAATTAATTAAAATAACTTCTCAACTATAAATAAACAAGTCAACCATAAGAAAACAAGTATTAATTAATAGGTAATCACGTAACAACAACAAAATAAATCAACTCATTATTTAAAATAAACTTTTTCTAGTGCACCTTTCTATACTAGCTGTTTGGACTGCCTTGGCCACTTAAGTAGGCCGCCTAGATTACCTGGGCTGCTTAGACCACCTAAGTGGGCCTTTCTTGAAACAATCACCTAGAAAGAACCACTTAATCACTAGGCAAAGTAGTCCCCTTCTGTTTCTGCCTACGCGAGTGTGTTTTTTGGAACTATGTTCCAAAGTGTAAGAATAATGCCCGTGGCCTTTTACGTATTTTCTAATATATTTCACTGTCATTTTTTATGACTAGCTGATATATTTTCTAATATATTATTTTCATTAATTACTGAGAAACTGAATATGAATATATTAATGCGTTTGCCTTTTCAAAATAGGATGCCATGCAGGAACTGCCTTACACCATGCTGCAAAAAAGGGCTGTGAACAAACAGTTCACCTCCTCCTTTCCAATGGAGGTTTGCTAAATCACTGAAATTTTATGCTAAATCTTTTTCTTTTTTGGTTTCTTGGTCAATGCTAGCATGGTGATGAGAATTCCCTTGTTAAATATCACAGCAACTCCTTTTGTCTTGAATGATGATTGCCATACTGCTCTTGATTTGGCAAGAGAAAGAGGGCACTTAAATGTTGTCAGGACCATTGAGGTTTGCTTGCTGCTGTTAAATACTAATAACCCTTCATTTGGTACTTGGTTATGTGCTGTGTAATTTGCAACGGATTTGCAATTTTCAGAGCCGAATTTCTCTTTTTTCTGGATGGCTTAGGGAGGCTTATGGTCCGGGTTTTTTGGAAGCATTTGCTCCACAGCTACTGATCCGCAAAATGTCTGTATATGATTTTATCCATTTTCTATGTCGCCCATATGTTTTTTTTTCTGATCAATACGAGACATCAGTATAAATGAGGGTATATCAATTTACATTGATATTCACAGGATTTCTACAAACGCTAATCATTTCATTTATTCAACAGTTGGGCTGTGGTTTTGCCATGTGACCCTCGCAATCCAACAAATCCAGTCAAGTTTGAGTTAGTCATCTATTCTGATTTGCAGGTATAGTTTAGAATTGTGTTTTTGTTTGTTTTTCATGTTTCTCAATAATCTAGGTAGCCAACATTGATTTTGTGATATATGAACTATTTATTCAAAATATTTCACAAAATCACACCTATAAACAACATGGTCAACCAAATATTGAAGCCAATATCCATGCACATGTAATTTTTGTTGGTTCTTTATAATTTCTTTATTTGTGGAATTAGTAAAGATATTTGATGAAGTGTGAGTTATTATTATGACTGATTAAAAGAACCCATGGCTATTGTTGATACAAGATTAGCACGTTTGCCTACTATTTCCAGAGTGGAGGTTTAGCACGCTTGTCTATTATTTGACACATAGGATTTTTATTTTTGTTAGTTTTTTTTCTTATTGTTTCACTAGTGCAGATGATCTAAAGATATTGCTTTCAACATTCAATCAACACTCATAATGATGATTTGTGAGCAAGATGCATTCGATACCTATTTGACTTGAATAGATTTACTAATTTCTTTTTTTATTGGTGGAATAACTTTTACATAGAGAATGTGGAGTAGGCATTTTCATGTTTCAACACCTTAAACATCTGAATTTGAAGATTTTAAGTTACCTGACGCATGCATTTAGAACTTGAAAGTTTTCTACCTATACTTATTAATAAAAATTCTAATTGGCATAAGAATAAGTATAGTTTTCTACCTATACTTGAATTTGTTATTGCCAATGTGCCTTATAGTATCCTATATTCCTATTCTTGTCATTAGTAGTCTAAAATGAGTGGCCTTTCTATACTTCAGCGGACTAAGTTGCATCCTCTTTAGAATTTTTACCATCTTAGGGTGCATCTTTGTTGCGTATCGACTAATTGTATACCTTTTTTGCATAACGAGTTTGGTAAGTTAGTGAGGGTCTAAGATTTGTTGATTTACAAAGCCACTATGGAAGGATTTGATACTTTCGAGTTTTGAACATGGAAATACCTCTACCAGAACAGAACTACATATAATTGGAGTAACTAGATTATGAATGAGCTTCTTAAAAATGGATCAGATATTGTCTTTTGAGGAAATGTTGAAGAAAATGATTCTGCAGTTTTTACCACGACATGCTCTTTGATACAGAATGACTTTGTTATGCAACTTAATCAATACATAGGCTGTTCATAATTAAGGTCTGAGTACTAATCAATCATCTGGTTCTTAAAACAGTTGTTAGATGACTTTGTTAAAACTAAGTCATTTTCCATTTGGCCTTAAGCAGACTATCAGTTTTGTAACTCCCACAGTGGAAACATAGTTTGTTCCTGTATATAGTTGTGAATCCCTATTATCCAAATTGTGTAAAAATTGGAATATGATTAAAAATCACATCAATAGGAGGGTGGAATATTATGTTTGTTGTTTATGGTACACTTGTTCCCTTTTTTCCTCTCATTGTGTCAAAGCTTAATTAGTCTGCAAGTACTCATGTCACTTGCTCGATCATTGATTCTTATTCACTGTTGAAAAATAGACTGCTAGGCCACGGTCTTTTGTTTCACTATGGAAAGCGCAGATTGAAGAACCCAAGTTCAACCAAGTAGATCCTGCCATTGTCATTGTTGATAAACCTACAAGTATGTTTATCTGATCTTCTGAATTATTAGGTCGTGTACAAATTGTTGTTGTTGTTTTTTTAAAACAATATATAAAGTATATATGATTTGTATTACTTGCAGCATTTGTTAAAAAAGGCAATCCTAGTCTAGATTGTAACTTCTTCTTCCTTAGGTTTGGTGGGGTGCTTCTCTTCCTTGTTCTCATCCTCTTCTTGCTCCTACTTTTTATCCCCTTCCACCCAGCTCAAAGCAGTTGACGTGGTCAACCTGCACATTATGCCAGTTCATTGGGATTGGTACAGTAATTGGAACCATTCTGATCAGGGAGAAAATAAATGTCACCAATTCTATGGTTCATAATTAACCACTTCAACTATTTTGGTTAAAATAGATGCACATTATAGACTTGAACTTCTTTTAAAAAAAAATTCAGTTCAACTGGTTTACGGTGACCAGTATTTACTGATTATCACTGCATCTGATCAGTTCTTGACCTTTTTAGCTTTTCATAAAGAAAGGTACTGTCCGGAGTATTACCATTATAGTACATAAACGTATCCCACAAAAGATGCTTTTCTCATCAGCATTTTAATTATCTTTCTCTTGAATAGGCAGCACTTAATTTAGAAAGTGTTCTTTGAATATATTGTCAAACTTGCATGCAGTATCTTTTTTTACAGGTAAGGCTTCTTGTTTAAATGAAAATATTTGAAGATTATTTTTGTGATGGTGCTGTTCTTTGTTGAGACAATACTGTTTAAATGTTTATGTTGATATTGCTATGATTGGACCTTTCAATGGGAGCTGATTATTGATAATGGACATTAATCTGGCTTCTTTTGTCAGAATACAATTTAGTTCCAATAGGACAGTCTGTGTCTTCCATCTTAGTTACAATGGGATTCTGTGCTTAGCTATTCCTTTCACCCAGGGACACGGTATAAGCTTTTTGCTGCAAATGAAGGTGACAAGCAACAATTACTGTGGTTCTTGAGAGCATGCAGAGGAATTTCCCAGGTATTCAGCACTTGCAATGATCCCTCCTAATTATGCATTGATTTTTTAATTCAACTGAACATACAATCTCAGCAAAAAATATAGTAGACAAACCTTTAAGTTCAAAATATTTTCTTCACTAACAAAATTTGTCTATCATTACATAGCATGAGTATTCGGAACCCTGTTTGTAAGTACATCATTAACTGTATTAGTTTTTTAATCAGCTTTCTGAAGTACTGCAATTCAGTTATCAATGTACTTTCTCCTGCTTCATGTGAATTGCATTATCTTATTGCAAATCATTTCCATTGTACAGGTCCCGATACGTGTTTCAATTTCCAGTCCGCAACAAACAATCTCTAATGTTTCAACACAGGCAGAAGCTGCGCCTATACACACACAAGAATATATAGAAATGGAGATGGCTATAAATGCCTCCATACAACCTATGGCTATGGCAGAGGGAGTGCCTCCTGTTCAATCTAATCCGCAAACTAGTGACACAAATGGTTGGGGAACCTCTTCAGAAAATACAGCGTATAATGGCTGGGCTCCCCAAATTGTTGATACTACTTCAAAGATGAATAATAGAATGCTCACAAACGAACCAGATGCAACTGGATGGGCTGTGCCTGTGGTTCCATCGAGTGCTTTGCCATCTCCTATCCAGAAACTTGAATCAGCAGTTATTCAACCATCTCATGAAGCTCCTTCCACCACCGTAGCTCCTTCTGCCCCTCCTATATCTGTGGACACATTGCTTGATGGCCCTATCCACTATCCATCCATTGACAGCAGCCCCATAGATATGACAATGAGCATGATATTGGCACAGATTCCTTGTGATAATACTGAATCTGAAGATGTTGATGCATCCTCCAAAACCGAGTCGAGTGGAGAAAAAGTAGGCAACAGTAGCACGTCCAGCTGTTGCGTTATCTGTTTGGATGCTCCAGTGGAAGGGGCATGCATTCCTTGTGGGCATATGGCCGGTTGCATGTCATGTTTAAAGGAGATTGAAAGCAAGCAATGGGGATGCCCCGTTTGCCGTGCCAAAATAGACCAAATTGTAAGGCTCTATGCTGTTTGAAAGATCATTACCTGAGTTGCCAGATTCTTCTAGTGCTAAGTGGTCAATTGAATCTTGGGCATAGAAGATTCATCCAAGTTGCAAGATTCTCCTACTGCTAAGTGGTCAACTGAATCTTCTTCTAAAGTTGTGCATATCAAAGGATTTGGTGTGGCATGCAGGTTGTGAACACTACCTTATATTTATGATATTTTATGCCAATAAATTGGAGTAATGATGTTAGTAAAATAGTTTAATGTAAAATTTTCTTGATTATTGGGCAGTGGATTGTGATACTGAGAATAAAGATATGTTGGAGTTAATTCCTGTTAATATACCTCCTGGTTTAGGAATTTATAAAAGGTGTTTTTTTCCTCGTATGCTCTTTTTTTGATATATATTAAATCATGCTTAAATTTTAAAAAAAATATCAGATGGGTTAAAATTTTATCATTTTGGAAGAATAAAGGTATCATCATTGTGGAACGAGCTATACATAGAAAAAAAAATCAGTTTCAGATAAAATGAATTATTTTGAGGTAACAAACAGATTGTTTCTTCCTAAAATTTCTCGTCAAGTATTTTTTTTGTAAGTGTTGAAAATTGAAATAAAAGATAAGTTATTGTGGGTCATCAATAGTTTAAGCTAAAA
The DNA here is from genome assembly GCA_037177415.1 of Kaempferia rotunda. Taxonomy (NCBI): domain Eukaryota; kingdom Viridiplantae; phylum Streptophyta; class Magnoliopsida; order Zingiberales; family Zingiberaceae; genus Kaempferia; species Kaempferia rotunda. Next base: position 175,722 of record JBAMIB010000125.1, on the reverse strand, counting down.
CTGACAAGTCATTTTTAGTATTAGCTAATAAGAGTATTACTTGATTCATAATCATTTTTGGTGTAAAACTTAAATATTATTATACAGGCGCGACTATAATTGACAAAAATAATTTAATAAACTATATTACTTCAAAACTACACTTTCAAAGAAAATGATTTATTCTATAAGTCGGTTAATTTATACAATTAATCCCAGCACACCCAGTTTATTTATTTAATTAGAATAAACTTAATGAAGGCGATTTTTGAACAAATAAATTTTATATAAATCGTGGCAAAAAAGGGTGGCATTTAAGTACTTCACTAGTCCTGAGGGATCTATATAAATCGAATAACGAATATGATGATGGTCTGGTCAAGTGGTCATGCTCTCTCCCCGATTCCATTCTATTCGGAAGAGGCCCTCGCTTGTGGTCTGCAATGGAGCGAGAGCAGCGTTCTTCGCCTCGCCTTCGCTCCTCCCTTCTTCCTTTTCTCGTCATGATTAATTTGAGGGTTCCAATTATAGCATTCCCATGTAATCAGGTGATATCTCTTGCCGCAATCCGAGTTGCCTGCTTCCGACCTTTGAGGGATTCCCTTCACCCTCCTCCATCTTCTTCCTCCGCTCGTCTCCTTCGGATGTTGCGCTTCTATCTCGAGGCGGTTCTTTACAATATTTGCTTTTGATGCTTTTAGGAATGTCAGCGGGTAGATTTCCATCAATGGTATTGGTTGCTCACTTGGTTCCTATTGGATTATGAGTTATTTCTTGGAGCTTGGGTTGTCTCGATTAAAGCGGTTGAGACCTCCACTCTCCCATTCGGTTCTAAAATTCTAGCTGGGTATATATATATTTGTCCAAGTTTGGGATCTCGCAACCGAGTAAGGATTATTTCTAACCGAAACATCTTGTAATGGGTAGAAAAGAACCACGTTGCGAGAAATTTATGTGTTTCTTGCCCAATAATTTGCAGCAGAGAGGCCATCGTTCCGTACTGCTTGTCCTTGCTTCTTGAGAAAGAGTTTACAGTTGCGTGTATAGATCCTAGTTTTGGACATTGAGGTGGATTTAAGTTAATTATCTCGTGATTGCTGATGGATTCTGCGAGGAGTTGGTTACACAAATTCCAGCCTAGGGACAAGTCTACATCCAAGAAGAATGAACTTGGATCAGATGATCAGGATGAAAATGAAGAAAACCTTTCGAAGGCTACAATGCAAAAGGCAGCTGCTGCCAAGCAGTACATAGAAAATCATTACAAAGAACAGATGAAAAACTTGCAAGAGCGCAAGGAAAGGTATTGCTTCCATGAACTTTCTCCCCAGTTACTTCTTCCTTTCCTCTCGTTTGAAGATCTTGGAATTGAATGACATATATTTTCCCTTTGCTTGTGGTTAATTCTTGAGAAACTTAGCCAGGAGAGAAAAACTGCATGTCGACCTCGGTGAGGCTTAACCTTTGACTATGTTAAAAATTTCAAGAACCAAATTCAAGATTTATTGAACTACTATTCTAGTTTATGCTTTTTGGAAACTCTACTAGTGCCAATAACTGTACATATTGATTGGCAATATGTGTGTGTGTTCTAACATTTTATTAAATTTCTCGATACTTTTAACATAAAGGATACATTTTTTCTTGTATTGTTGGCACCACCACGATATTTCTATTCATAGTGGCTGCACTTCTGTAAGTGGTGTTTATCCAATCATTCTGTGTTGCCATCTGGGATGTTGTTAGGTACTATAGAAATAGAATTTGAGAGATTTGAAGGAGTTTATAGAGATTTGAAAAGAACTTAAGAAAGAATTAAGTGGGGGATGAAATAGGGATCAAAGTGAGTGTTCATAGGCTGAAACAACCATCGAGCAATTGCTAACTATTTTTTTTTCCTATCTTGAACAACATATACCACTCAATGGCACTCTGCACAGAGCACTGCAGGCAGTACACATTTCACATTGGATGGCATGGGTAATTCTCCAAGGGAGATTTGTGAGTTTGATTTTTGGAAGATTTGCAAACTCGATGGGTAATTTAATGGGGATGAAATCAACTAAAATCAATTGCTAGCCATTTCTGGTGGTTTTGCTTTACATATTTCCTATTCGTATTATTTAATGTGCAAATGGTGTATGGTACGGGCAGGTCAATCTCAAAGAAATTGGGTATTCTTTGTGTTGACATTTGCTCTAATTGGTACATACTGCCTGGTATTGTACAAAATTAATCCCTGTTCTAAACCTTTTTACCATATCAGTTAAGGCCCTATTTATTTGAGGTGATTTCATTATTTGTGGATATTATAGTGGAAAATATTTCAAGAATTAAAAATACAAATTTTCCTATTGGCTATTACGTCTGATATGTTTGTTTGTTTAGTTTGAATGAAGTCTAATTGGCATGTGCTTTCCTGTGGGGTTGGGTTACACACCTCTCTATTATGTATTTCAACATGAATTGCTGACAGGCCTTCTCTATCTTTACCTTAAGACTTGTTGATGCTACCTCCAGTCCAACTTTAAAGTTGGTGATAACTAGTCACACTCATTGGTAATGATACCAAGCATAGCTTAGTGTGAGAAGCCATCCACTTAAGCAATTTTCATTTTAAATTATTCATTGAAAATACTAACCTAGAGCCAATTCATTTTTGTTGAAGGTAGCCTGCGGTGTGCATGAGAGTTGAGAATCTGGTTTGGCATTTATAAAAAATTGATCGAGTGACCACTATATCAAAAGCTTAAGTGATAAGGGGCCCAAATTGATAGATTTGTGGTTTGAGAATGTTTACTTAGTAACATGTAATCAGTTAAATATTTATATGCTACTCCTTTGCAGACGCGTTACTTTGGAGAAGAAACTAGCTGAAGCTGATGTTTCAGAAGAAGATCAGTACAATATTTTAAAGTATTTGGAGCAGAAGGAGACCTTATACATGCGCCTTCAAAGGCATAGAATGGGAGCTGATGATTTTGAATTACTTACAATAATAGGAAAAGGTGCTTTCGGGGAGGTATGCTTAGATTTAAAATTATCACGTTGCATAGCTTTACAATTATCACGTACAAAAGTTTACTCAATGCTCTCATGCTAAAAATAATTATTATTTTGAACATTTAAGTAGATACAGGTTCCTTACCACATATCAAATTTGAATTTTTGTTTGTTTGTAGTGTGTTTAAAAAATGAACTCTCTTTATGAGTCTTTCTGGTTTAAGTTAAAATACTTAATATTTTTGGTCCTTTTAATATTTTTGAATAAATTTAAAATTGAAGGCATCAATCATTTAGCTAAAAAAAAGGACGGGCCACAAATAGAATGTTCTACTTGTTGAGATCGTTGTGCGTCTAGGAGGGGTGAATAGACACAACCTCTAAATTCAAATACTTGCTAGGAGCTCCACCTCTGGACTTTTTTTCTTACTACTTACTCCTCTGAGACTTCTCATATGCCAGGAGTTTCACTCCCGGACTTTCATCTACCAGGACCTCTTGGACTTTCATTTATCAGACCTCAGTTCACCTGCCATGAGTTTCTCTTCCAGAACTTCTCATCTGCCAAGACCTCTTTGACTTTTACTTCCATTAGTTCATTTCGGGATTTCTTCTCTGCCAACAACTCTTGAACTTCATAGCTATTAAATGATTGCTTACTTTTATTACATAGGACATAACTAATATTTTAAATAATCCATTTTAATTGTGAACTTCATTGATCATTGTTATTGAAAATTAATTATGCTCTATGATCTAATTAATGATAAAGTTTTTGTATTTTCTTTGTTTGTTTGTTAATATAATATTGCACCCACTTAAGAAAATTTCTGGCCTCGACACCAATGGCAGCTCTAGGGAGGACGAGTAAGCAAGAGAGAGTTTATGGGAGAAGAGGGGAAGCGTTTTGAGTGAGATCAAGAGGAGGAGGGAGAGTTTCCAGGTTCAGAGCACTGGAGAAGGAAGAAATTGTGAGAAAACAAGGGATGGGGAGGGATTTTATTACCAAAACCCCAAATCCATAGTCCCAGATTCAGAGAACTGAAGGAGTAAATTATGAGAAAATGAAGGATGGGGCAGGATTCTAATACCAAAACCCCTAATCTGTAATGGATTAAGTCAACTGAACTCATTTGGTTTGCTCTAACCTCATCATTCACCTTGGATGTTATAAGAATTAAGTAATGTGGCTTCACAAATGAAATTGTAATTTCAATCTTTTAAACATGTTATCTTCATTTTAGCATGTACTTCATGTGCAGGTTAGAGTCTGTCAGGAGAAAGTAACTGGTAATATATATGCAATGAAGAAGCTTAAGAAATCAGAGATGCTTCGCCGAGGCCAGGTTGAGCATGTTAAGGCTGAAAGGAACCTACTTGCTGAGGTTGATAGCAATTGTATAGTGAAGTTATATTGTTCCTTTCAAGATGATGAATACTTGTATCTCATCATGGAATACCTACCTGGTGGGGATGTAATGACATTGCTTATGCGGAAGGATACACTGACTGAAGATGAGGCTAGATTTTATATTGGTGAATTAGTTTTAGCAATTGAATCTATCCATAAACATAATTACATTCACAGGTTTGTGGAATAACTTGAAATATTCTTCGCAGACCTATTTTTTCACAACATTTAAAAGCTGTGATACTCTTTCTTATCAGGGATATCAAGCCTGATAATCTATTACTTGATAGATATGGACACCTAAAGCTGTCAGATTTTGGATTATGCAAACCGTTGCATTGCAGTAATTTTCCAGATTTACAAGAAAAGGATAATGCTAGTGAAAGAGACAGCAGCGGATCTTCACAGAATGATGAGTGGCCATCAATACCGAAACGTACACAACAGGAACAGTTAGAGCACTGGCAAAGAAATAGGAGAAATTTGGTAATCTTCATTGATTAGTTATTCTTCAGTATCTGTATTGTAATTGAAGTAATTTTGGTCTGCTTGTTTATGGAGATCCATGAATACTTTGTCTAACACTTGATATTGGTTACCGTGATGAAAGAATTTGGTAATGCCTTTACTGACAGGTCAAAGCTAATAACTTACAGGCATATACTCCATTCAAATCCATTAGAACATGCCTGCAAATTCACCTTAATCATATTTGTTATCGAAGTCTGATGGCATAATTATATAGTCATTATGCTCCATGAGAATCATACGAGAAACTTCATTTTATGCTAAAGAAAAGAGAATCTTCCTGAATGCATGGCTAGATGGTTGAACTCCAGAGATTTAGTAACTATCTGCTTGTCATTTTAGTAATTTTAACATTTACACCGAGGTGTAATCTTTTTCTAGTTTAGTTGCATTAAGGCACATGTACAGTCTGTCCTGTATTATATAATTTACCTTAAACTGATAACTATATTACAAGATGCTTCTTGGGCAACATCTTGATGGACAGATTTTCTACCTAAAACATATCAATAAAATGGAATCAAGAAGGTTATTTAAAGCACCTTTCATATCTTATCACATCCACCCAACTATCGATCGAGTAATATTTGGATATACAATACTATACTATAACAACAACAATTAAACCTTATCCCACTAAA